>PNEQ01096732.1:0-12408 GCA_003012365.1 Medauroidea extradentata | reverse complement strand
GCAGTACGACGGTATGTGTTTCTTAATCATTTGGAGGACTGTAGCGTGTATTTTTGCCTGAGACACTGCCTGTATTGTTGGAATGCGCGCCGCTTTGTTTTAGACATGACGTGGGGGTTTCAGCACGACGGTGCTCCAGCAAATAGTCGTACCACTTCAAGATTCAAGACCATACGTGCACGCAACGTTTGACAACAGGTGGATTGGTTCGCGCAGACCCGTCAAACAATATGTGCCCACTTAACTTTCTCCTGTGCGGCCATTTAAATGTTTGATGTGTAGTGCTTACATGTGAATGGTTCATACAAGCTATGGTTAACACAACGACTAACAAATACTAGTACAAAGCAACAGACAGTGTATGGCTGGTAGCCTACATACAATGTATTATCACGTCACTGCTAACTTTGAAAGTAGAAAGTTGTATGCTTATTTGTATGTTAGTTAACGGTTTTGTCGCTGTTTTTCTGCACTTCGATAATACGAAACTATATAAAAAACATACTAGGTATCAAACCGTTTTCTATATCTTAGTTAAGAGCATACCAATAAAAAACTCGAATGACAAGGGCTGATATCTCGCTTACGATTTAAATTGTAACACGTAACTGTCAGCATTTTCAACAATGACTCCCCTCTAGAAATATTTCGTGTGAGTTTCTGAATAACGCACGCACGCACGCTCACTCGTTCGCTCACTCACTCTCTCTCTCTCTCTCTCTCTCTCTCACACACACATACACACACAAACACACACACACACAATTTTTCAATACTTTATGTAGCTACTACGATATATCTCTAGCGTGTTACAGTCTATTTTGTCTACCTACCTGACCGTGAATATAAGGTATTATGACATAGTTTACTTCGAACATGCCCATTCTCAAGCGATGACTATACGCAAACCAAACTTGTACTGAGCTTAGCTGCTCCTTATTTACTTTGAATACGTTGGTTTTGAAGGACGTTGGCTGCTTCGTGAGAAACAAGCAACTTAGAAAAAATTGCTAATTAGGTGTGACATTCTGCACACGTGAAAATTTAATAAACGTTTACTTTTAAAGCATCCATGTTCGTTTTTCAAAAGTAGGAAAATTGCAATTAGTTGCAACATGATAAACAAAACGAAATTGTAACAGTTAACTATGGTACATTTCAAGTGACTTTTTTTTGCAGTTAAAAATTTTAAGGATACCTCGAAAACATGTATAGTTTTAAATTAGGTCACACATGGTTGCCAAATGTGTTGAATTTAAAAAATACGGTTTAAGGCCTCCCGTGTAGCCACGGCCACGCTTATTGTAGACTAGCTCAACAAAAAATTCTATAATACTTCCAAAGTTTTACAAATATTTGTTTATAGATATCATAAACAAATTTCGTGCATTTAAAAAAAATTATTTCATGGTAAAATTTGTGATTCTTTTATTATTGTATACCTCGCATCTGACAAACTGTTATTTATTTATCAAACTAAGGTTAGTTATACTACAGGTTAGAAAGAAAATACCTACGTTTTCTTATGGGAGAGCTTGGCACAGGGAAATTTGCCACTAGTTTCGCTTCAATCGCTAAGAGACCAGAAAAATACGAAACCGTAAGTAAAATTAATGGAAATTATATTAGTCATTTAATTTAATTTTAAAGTCAAAACAAGCCGATTTCGCGTTTTAAATTATCAGCTTAATGTAACTTAAAATTGAGGAAAGCTCAGTGATTGGTCAGTTTGGTGCACTACCGATACCACCGCTCAATTGGCAGAAATTTTCCCTGTGCCAAACTTATAACATTGATCTTTCTAACCTGTAGTAGAAATAACCTAATCAAACATACGCGTAATACATATATTTTAAAATTAGACAAGTATAATGTTTGGGTGTACTCTGTATGTTTTACAACTCATCACAATTTGTACGGTAAATATGTGAAAAAATGTTCGCACCGTGGTGGCGTAGATAAGTTAGTTCGTTTAGTTCACTTATTAAAATGAATTTTTTTTAAATTATTGACTCTGTATACGACATTCTCTTGGCTAATCCAAACAACGGACATAATTACAGCGTTTTGTTCAGGGGTAGGCGTGATCACATTGTTGACGTGTGATGGTAATCTTGTTCCGGCTGCGTGACTCGCATTGTAGCGGTGTAGGAGCAGGTAATTAGTTTGGCGGCCGGCAACCCATGAAGCTCCAGTGTCGCGTGGCTGTGCGGGCAGCAGAGCGTGGTGGGCCAGCAGCACCCTTAGCCCGCCGCCCCCGTCACGCCAGCAGTCAGCTGGTTGATGGTTAGTGCAAGGAAGGAGGAAAGAGGCAGGAAACTAGCTTGCGGCAGTGTTGCGCAACGTTCTATAGCTGTCACGGACATCACTCGGCTCGGTCACAGCTTTCTCCTAGCCACGAGGCGGCCTGTCAGCAGAAGCCACTAGGAGTGTTACGTCGTCCTTGCAGACGGGCCACACACAACTGGAGGACAGAAGTCGACCATGGCGTATGTGTTAGAACCATCCCTGCATTCGTCTGTAGCGATTGCGGGGAACCGTAGTAAACCGAAGTCGGGATAGGCTGTAAGCAGGAATCGAACCCGGCTCCTCCCAAATGTGAGTCCACCGCAGTTGCTCACCAGAAGTACTCGTGGGCGTCTCGATCGCGGTATCGCTCGTGTACCAACTCTGTACTCTGGCCGAGAATAATATAACCTGTCCATTGTCTACTATAAGCCGGTCATGGTAAAATGAGCACTTGAACACACTTCTATAGGTCATTTCGGAATAAAGTGAGCACTAAACATTTAAACTTTGAAAAATATCACTAGCTCTTACTGCGAATAATTCAACATTAACTATATTGTGCTTACTGCTTGTATGGTTGGCAGCGAAATCGCGCAATGTAGTTCCATGTACTTTCCTATTTAAATATAAAAAAATATACGGAAACAAATCAACCGAAATAGACGTAATTGTATTTTATATAATTAGTAAACTTTTATTTTATTGAACAGTGTTGATCCATACCGATTGCACAATTTATCTCGCACGCGCAAATATCGAGTGACGTGTCCGGAGAGGTTAGATATTTCCCCTTGTTAGCCGTTACGCGCGGAAAGATACGAATCAACTGAAAATAGAACTTTAGCAGGGTTTTTTTGAGTGCTCACTTTATTCAGAACCACCTATATATACCTATTTTCAGAAAACACATATATTTCTGCTGCATCCCTAGTAGCAAATACAATCATTTTTCAGTTGGCCAACTGTTGGTGGAAACGGCCAATGTTCGCTAGTATGGTCGTCTACTTTTGCCGGAAAAGTTGTTAATCAGACCATGCCAGTAAATATGTACTGAAATAATTTTAATGTGGGCAACTTAGTTTAAAAAGACTAAAATATTTCATTATACGGTCCACAAGCAGACTTAGCAAACTAACCCACAAGCATCTGAGTATAATAAGAATGCTTGTGGTACACTTGTGGTTAATGTGTGGGTGATTTCATTATGCATCATGTATGCCACATGCGACCACGGGTGCATTCAAAATGTTTACTGCCTGTGGGCTGCTTATTACGATCAGATTTGCACAAGTGGGCCAGTTGATGTTTGTTATTTGGGATGTAGGTACACATATTATTCTAGAATTTTAAGTGAATGCCAATTTTTAGACTGAAATAGCGAAAAGATACAGATTGACTGAAAATGTATCTAAAACCGAATGCTCAAATGCTCTCTTTACAGCGAATGGTCTGTATAGTCCTTTCTTGGTTTCCTAACTGTCTATTAGAAAACTTTGTTTCATCAAACGTGTTCTTAGTTAGTACACTATAGAAACTTTATTTTCGTATAGTATACTGGCATTACTGTAGCAGTTCTTATATTTTCTGACATTCGAGTACTTGCTGAACAACAATCAGTTACGTGAAGTACGACACTTGGATCATGTAAGTGCACATTACACTTAAGTGGCGTCATTTAATTGCACTTAAAACGAAGACCGATTACGGTAGTTATCTGCGCAATGCAAATGTGGCTGAAGTGACATTGAAGAAACGCCTCCGTAGAAGAGATGATAGACAACTCTTGCGGTCAGTTTTCGGTGCTGTAAAAAGCTATACAACTGACTGGAAATAAGTCTGCATGTTGAGAGGCGGATCAGTATTCTATGGCATCGTGTTCGCAAAAATTGTTACCAACCAAACCGATTTGTACAGGTTTGTGTTGTCGGACTACGAGAAGCCGAATTTCCGACTGTGTATCTTGATCATGTATTCACCACTTTGACACGGTGCGTGAAAACGTGCATATATACGTACATATCGCGCGTGTTGGTCCTGCGAGACGTGCTACAGATAAAACGACATAGTATAATGTGCACTGGCAGAACGTGGTAATACATTCAGAGAAGTCTTGCAGTCTGGGGGACCTGCACTAAATTTGCCAGTCTCGACAAGAACCATTCTATTGCCGTTTGAATGAAGCTGGCCACAGGTAAGGCGTAAACTACACTGTTTATCACTGATTTGCCATTCAAACCTCAGCATCGTACAGCACGTTTTTCAACAGTGACAGGCATGTCGACTGTGCCGTGTCAACAAGAGGGGCGGGGCGAGATGAGGAGGCGAATTATGTCTCTGCCCCTCTCCCCGCCAACACGTTTACATTTCAGAATGACGTTTATTTACGTGTAATGAAAAACGTAGACGATCATGCCCAACATTTTTACACTTTAGTAATCCGCTCCCCCACTCACAGAATAGTTGGCATGTCCCCGAATGTCAACCCTGGGCAGAGGAATGGCGTTTGTGTGTTTTACACTGAGTCTCGCATCATTCTTCATGAAAACAATGGCCGCAATAGGGTTTGGAACAGTAGAGGACAATTAAACGATTCTGCACTGGTTCATGGAAGTCATTCATTCTGGATACCGGGTATTGCGGCATGATGTGCCAATTCCAACGACGTGTCAAGTATCGTGATTAACGAAGGAATCGTGACAGCACATGAATATTCAGAGAGTTTCTACGACCTTATTTTCTACTAAATATCCACAGTACGCCGGGAACTTAATCCAACAAGGTAATGTTCATTTCCACGCAGCTCTCATCACCTAACCAGCTCTTCAATATGTGGACACCGATTCTTGGCCGGCCAAGTCTCCTAATTATGTTCCTATCAAATGTGATGGCGCGACGTTAGCTTCACCTATGTAAACACTGACTGATCTGACGTGAAATTGCAGGAAGCATGTAGGGTGTAGGTGGGGTCACTATCCGCCTTCAGCATCGCATCCTGTAAAGCAGCAAGAGGAGACTCAACCCTATATTAAAATTTACTTTGCGGATATCAAACAACACGCTCTCTACGCATTGAAAACCAATATTTACCAATTTGTATTATTATTTATCAACCTGTGATACGTTAATAAGTTTCATGCAAGGTAGAGAATGGTGACACAATTTACATGTCCAGCAGTTAATATTACAAGAATTATTACAATAAATACAAAGCATGTGTCACTTTAATAATGCGTTTGGATTAAATTTTTGTAATGGAAAGATCAGTGAATGAAGAACGATTTCGGATTTAATAGCACTCAACAGCATAATTTTATTTCCAGAACGATGAGCAAGCGTCGAGTGAAACCTGAACTGAACACTTTGTAGATCAGTCTTTCCGTCACCGTGAACTACAGAAAAAAAATTACTTAAAAAATTAAGAGACTAAGTAGTATTATTCTATTTTGTTTTGAGCTATTTGCAAGTACATTTATTTTTAGCATTTGTTTTGCATTTCGTTTACTTGTAAGTGGAACAGCTCAGATCGATTTTAACCACTTTTTAGACAAATAAAAAAATGTTTATGTGATAACAGTTTCTTCATTCATTTCAGCCTGCTGGGTGTTACAGAAAACGTTTCAATCTGGATCCTTCAGATCCCAATACGTTAAATCCGGAATGAAATTGTTACACTACACAAACTTTATATTTTTGGCCTATAACGGCATGTCAGAAAAGTATGTACGTCCGTAGAAGAAATGTTAGTTGCAAAAGGGCCTAAGGTTACGGAAGGTGATAAGTATGTTATGAGGAAACACTCACTCTCGAGCCTTGTTGTCACGTGCTAAAGTCAATCTGCCCAGAGAAGAATTATGTGGTTTTTAAACGAGGTGAACCGGGAAGGCCAGCAGTATTACGCTACAACAAGGTCAGGTCGTGTACGCAGCGGCATTCATGAATTAAGTAGTGGTTGTTGCTTAACTGCTGAGACGAAATTTGACGTAACTAGTAGTAAGAAAGATCATAGGGTGGGGCAACATGATTTTCAATATAAACAAAACAGAAAGGAAGTTAAAGAGAAGTAACGAAACCAACTCGACAAGAAGCTTAGAATAGATTGACGGTTATTTTAATAAAAAAAAACCATTGAAACACAGAAATAAAATTAAAACAGATAAGAAGTAATATACACGTTTCACAGGAAAATAAACTATCACATACGAATAAAATTGGAAATAATTAAAGTGACATTAAGGTGTAAGCTGGCAAAGTATCACTAAATTTTCGCATTAACTGTGTTAACACATTCTATACTAAGTTTAATGATCTAGTTGCCAGAAGACAAGTTTCACGAACAGAACTGCTAAGCGATTATGTATAATCTGTTCTGAGATTGATTGGGAAATTATTGGAAGTCAGCTCGACATTCATGTCTGTCGTGGAATTTCTATGTTATGTATACTAAGGACCTATACTACAGTCATTTGGTATATACCACTTGCACTGGCTTTATTGAGTGAGTAAATAAATATAAAAAAATATATATCAAAGAAACTAATGGCGGTGGGCAGAAAAATGGAAAGCTTCGAATATAATAAGTATCGTACGAGAAGGATACCCTAGTGTCAGAATATCGTACACCGAATGTAGATTTATTACTGGGTGGCCGTAAGTATATGCGTACCCCGAAGGATGACGTGAAATGGGCGCAAGAATGAGAAGGGCGTGGGAAACGGGATATGCCCGAGAAAACCCGAAGGCCAGCGACATCGTCCTTCACGATTACCGCGTGCAAAAATCAGGGGGTTTAACCCGAACAGCCTTGGTAGGATGCGAGCGCTCTGACCACTAGGCCGCGGCGGGCACAAGGTAAGCATATTCACTGAGATGTACAGTACGTGAACGAAGCGTCGAAATTGCAGATTCCATGATGAAATTTTGTCAGACATCTTAGACAGTCCTTACAGTAGTTAAAAAAGTTAACTAGATATCTCCAATGTTATTAGTCCAAACCTCTGAGGCACTTATTAGGAAGTATAAACTGAAGCAGGAATAACTTCCCGTGGGTTTGTGTCTTTTGGAATTCACAAACAATTTACGCCTAATTTTTTTACCCAATAACATCTGAAATCCGCACACCTGGATGTAGAGCTAATCGTTAAAAGTTGTCCTGAATCTCGGAATCACATTCTGCCGCTGCCCTAATTCTAGCATCCCTATGTAGGCCTATCTAACACATGAACGATAGTGTGTTTCTTCTTTTCTTTATATGTGCAGAAAAAAAAAAGCTCCTATATTATTATACAGTAAAACGTCAGTAGCTAAGCAACTATTGCTAAGCAGATGTAGAGTATTTGAAAATGAGATGTATTAATGAACAAAATAATAAATAATATTTAAGTAACAACTCTTTGTGTTCTGCCTCATCAAATGGGATGATATCTTTCTGCATAACACCATTCAATTAAAAAATGTAGCATACTTATTAGTAACGAGATTATAGGACTCCTTAAGATTGCTAAGAACATGTTTTTTTTAAGTTGCTGTGCGTTAATTACTACCACTCGTATTAATAAAACAAAAAAACTGGAAGCCATTACTACATAGCCAATTATCCCCAAACAAAATTGTAGTGTTATCGCTTTAAGTTTCATAAGGAAACCATCACGAAAAAACTGCGTGCCAGCTTAGTGCTTAGCGAATATAGGCGATGCGGTTCTCGTAAAGCGCGGCGCAGTCTGTTATATCCTTGTTTGCGACCCACAAACGCGGAAGATTACACCCGGTACATTACGTCCCTGAACCCCTCGCATACTTTGACCCCGCTGCTAAGTGCTGACCAATTTCTCTTCTCTTCGTCACTTGAAGGTATGAGTTTTATGTGGTAAAATTAGTTTGCGTAAACATCTTTACAGTTAATAATGCTGTACCGTCTAAATGTATAGTAAGTCTTAATTCGAGTTGAGAGGATTTCGAGTTGTAATATTTTCCCGACAAATGGTCTCATTAAAACAGAGCTCTCTGCACGCGGCCAGTAATGTTTAATACCAGGAAAGTCAACAGTTGATAATCTTATCAAAATCTTTCTCTGTACGACTGTGAGCAAAGAAGACAGGCTGGTAGTAAGGAAAGTAACTTTCGTATTCGGGATTACCCGGTCTCGATTTCCGGTCCACCCGTCCAGATTTCGATTCACCATTGTCTTTCAATATTACACCAGGCGAATTTGATATGATTCCACAATATAGGGCTATATCTGCGTTTATTTTTTATTATTTCTCCTTGTTCGTGAACTTTGATCTGTGGTTCCGTTTCTAGTGATCCCGCTTTTGAAGATTCGTACATGTCAACATGTCTGTGAATGTATTCGGACAATAGTTATATAAGTTTTATTTGCACATGATTTTTTTTGTAAGTTAATACTGACTGTTTGGAAAAGTACTGTGTTTTGTTTCGTCTCATCTTTTGTGTCGTTTGTTGTTTTTTCTGTTTGTGTCCGACATATTTGTGTTTTGTTTAGTCTCATCGTTGTGTCGCATGTCAACTTAGCTCTTTTTATATTTTTGTTATTTCTTTTATTTTCTGACCAGATTCCAGTTTTGGAATTTCATGTTGTGTATGTATCCTGATGACTAAAGCATACTCTGCTTATTTATGTTTTCTTGTCTTATTTTTAGTTTTCTTTTGACAGTCATTTATTTCGCAATGGAGTATGTCCAAGTAAATAAATCCAATCTTTTTTTTTTTTTTTTTAAGTTTCCCGACAATCGCGACCGACGTTTTGTTCTTCTTTTGTCGAAGCGAGTTAACATTTGTTCCACTTTTGCTCGCTTATTCCGTAACCAGTTTTATGCCATGTATATGTGGCTAAGGTTTACAACTGCTTATGGGTGTGATTGACGTAAACGTCTTATTTTTCATGTAACATTTTTGTGATGATATAATTCTGTATGTGTTTCGATTTGCCAGATGCCAAAACACAAGGTCATATATTCTGGTCTTACAAAGGAACTTTATTTCATAAAGCATGCACTTAGGCTGACTGCATTTTTCTCATCATTTTACTTGTCATAGCCACTCCACGTTATCGAGTTCCAGTAAATGTGGGCAAAATAAATGTATTTCTATTCTCTAACAAGAAACGTCTGAGCCATTTGGAAATATTAACACTATAAAATCAATCACACCTGCAGACTTTAATTGAAACGAAAAAAAGCAAGTATAGCTTTGCTTTTAAATAATTATAGATTTTATTCTTATTAAGTAACTACTGCAGTTCGATACTAGTTAGATGTTAATTTGCATGGCAGGGCTGGCGTGAAATGAGGAACTAGCAAGTGGTCATTATGAGGTCTATCTGTCTGCCATGTGGTTGATCGTAGAACATGCCGTTGTAACAATGGGGAGAAAAGGCCGCGGTTACACGGTGCACTGAATGTGTTAATGTGAAGATGTTAAGGCAGCATTAATTAAACACTGTGAACGTAATAGTTCCCGGCATAAACAAACAAATTTATTTAGGTGGTTCACGATAAAGTAAGCATTTTAGAATACAATTTATCTATAAAAATGTACTGTAACCTTAGATGTTAATTTTTCAGTACACTACAGTCTACTACAGTGTTAATTAGGGTGCTTTGTTTATAACGAAATGTGGCAGGAAAGTACAAAATATCTTAAAAGAAAAGTGAGTAAGGTTTCAAAAGTGCTCACTTTATCCCAACCATTTATAATGAACGCGCGTTTAATTTATATTTTCATTTGGTGTGTTTACATTCGTGAGTACGTTTTCGAATTTGTCCGGAATGAAGTTGCTCATTTTAAAATAATGCCTTTGAAGTATGTACTGCAAATTAAAGTTGGCGGTGCACCATTACCCTTAGAGCTCCTAACATTGATACAGTACAGTAAACATGTAGTTGTAACGTAGGCAGGCAGGTAAGAAGTAAGCCGTCTCGTTGATAGTACGGAACCAGAGGCTCAGAGAATAACGAACGTAAAAGAGGGAAGAGGCCTTGGCCTGTATCATGAAAATACCTCGTTCAACGTTTGTCTGGGGGGGGGGGGGGTTCAAAACGCTAGTGGAAACTGAAGTCAGTATGGTTGGCTAAGGAATCTAACCTGATTCTTTTTCAGAGCGAATCAAGTGTTTTACCATGCGCCAGTTCACGCTGTAGCAGAGGCGAAGCGTGTTTTTATTGGAAGGGAAGCGTTATTTGAAAGGATGCTGGTTTGTCGCGGCAAATTTCGACTGTTTGCTAGGCTTAAGTGAATAATGCTAATCTGTGACGTTCTTCTGTCGTTATTGGAGGGCCCCATTTAACTTGGCCACTGATAGGCCCTGAGGGGCGTGATAGTGATGGGGCCGAGGTGTATGACAACCGGCTCTTAAGTGCGTGTAAGAGGATGTACACGGACTGGGGAGTTCGGCATGTTCGTGAACGGTGCGGGGGTTTTCGGCGCCCCTCTCCACCGAGTAACAACGTCCTCCTGTCACGTGGATAACTCCGGTGGATGCTGGGTGCAGGCGAAGCGAGTCGTCAACTGTGACATGCCCTGCCTTCCCTCCATCCTCGCCACCGACACAACCTACAATGGGGTGTGATGTGAATATATAACCTCTCGCACTCAAGTTCATCTTCACCTATACGTGGTCGGGGCTGGTAACGTATGTGATTGCACTACGACAGAAGGGATAGATCCACGGCGGGGCTTCTTTTAGGCCAGTTTCCAGAAGCTGGTACGGAAACCCCAGCTTGCTGTGCAACGTACGAACAGATTGCATGTCTACTACTTATAGATGTTAGCCAAGCTCTACCATATGAATGGATTCACACAGCACACTAGAGTTGTGTACAGTCGTTGCTAAGCACTGCGTCCCTTGGAGCACAACCATGCTTCGCAACTGCACAATGTAGTTTGAATGTAATGTACACTGTCTCGCGCCAATCAGCCCCTCCCTCTAGATACTCCGCTGGTCGTAAGCGCCTGCTGTAACGAGCTTCCCATGTTGTACACACCTCGGGATTCCAGAAGAAGTGGGTTTCTCTGTTGTTAGTTGTGTCAGACGGCGGCTTGTAACAGATAGCTGCGAAGTGTCTGGAAGACAGGTACTACATTCTGTTTATCTCCACACGAAGCGCGTTGCAGACACTTGTATCAAGTTCTCACATAAACTCTACGGATTTTGTTCTTGCGAGAAAATTGCTGAAAGAGATACTTTTAGAGTGAGTTTTAGCGGCTAAATCTTCTGTACAGGAAATCCGTAAAAATCGGCCCAAATACTTTCGCATTTCGAGGATTCTAACGTGCATAATAGCTATCAGTATGCATAGAATAATTTCGCACTGTAATACAGCCCGTCTCACTTAAATACACGTAGAAGATACGTGAAGCGAGAGTCCACGCTGTATATCAGTATAATCGCACTCTTAGAAACACAGTAAGCTTAAAAAAAAATCTAGCTTTAACATTGTCCATGCAGGTGTTGAATATTAGTTCTTCCAGTACTGTATTTTTGTCAATGGTTTCCTTTGAATCTATTGTGCATCCCGTCTCTACTTAAGGGGATAGTTTCCTACGTATATTGGCGTTTTGCTCGTTTTATTGTAACTAATTATAATGATTAAGTAGTATGAAATAGCCGGTCCGGGGACAGGGGCTGGGGGCTGAGGTTGTGAGGTTGACCTTGACCTTTGACCCCATGACCTTGACCTTTGACCCCTGTAACCCGACACCCCGGCGCCATCTTGTTTCCGGCCGCCATCTTGTTTCCGGCCGCCATCTTGTTGCCGCCCGCCATCTTGTTTCCGACCGCCATCTTTAATGACGTCAATTTCGAAAAATTAAAAAAAATTATTTAAAAAATTCCAAAAAAAATTTAAAAATTAAAAAAAAAAGTTTAAAAATTCTACCATCTTGTTCCGACCGTCATCTTGGATGTTTCTTCCGAGTCTTCCAAAAAATTTTGATTTTACATTCCATCCTAACCCCCCATGCATTAAAAATTAATTTAATAAAAATAAAATCATTTTAATAAAAAAAACTATTTAATAAAAATAAAATAATTTAAAATATTTTAAATAACAATTATTTAGTTAAAAAAAATACATCGGGTATACTCGGCCCAGCTCGTTAACC
>PNEQ01096730.1:0-15189 GCA_003012365.1 Medauroidea extradentata | reverse complement strand
TTTATTTTGGAAATTTCAGTGTTACTCAACAAGTAACAAATTCCGTTTGAAATTAACATAGGTCTAATATCGATACCGGTTTTATTACAGTTGATGTAAAGAGCAGATCAGAGAAAATACAGCTAATTATGAAGGAAAACGTCTTTCCGAATGCAGATAACGGAAAATTTACTGCGCGAATAAGTATAAAATTGTTATTATGAAAGCAAAGTAAATTACCGTTGAACTTTCAGAGTTGGAATAACAGACTACATGTACAGTTATTTTTAAAGTAAATTTGGTCTACTACAGCACATCCTCACTTAGTTGATGAGATCGTACTCGAATTTGAGTACCATTCTTACATTTACAGTTGTATAAGTATGAAAACGTCGATGCGATGTGATTTCCTAAGTATATCAAGCTACATATGACATACTATTTTTACTTAACGTTGATGAAGTAAATCATGCCGTGAACTTGGCGAGAACAACCATTTGCCTGACCTCTACCACATGAGAATGAAGATTCTTAGTTCAGTTGCACAAAGGGCCCTCCTCTAGGTGACCCTGTAAAAATAGTTTAGCAAATTTTCTATAAATGAAATGGGAGTATGTAACCTATAGGTTTTGTGGGGTGGTAATTTTACCATACAATATTGCATCATTCCCATACAAAATTTACAATATTGCATCATTCCCATACAAAATTTGCACATTCCCTGTTCTTGATACTTTCTCGTATACTTAACGGGATACGTACCATAAATACATGGGAAGTTTTTGAGCCATATACACCTTCTCAATTCTCCAATACGCAGGTGGTAAACGTCCAAACAACTTCTTTCATTGATGCATGCCATAGTCAGTACTAACCCGAGAAGTTAAATTGCTACAACTAAACCAAATATTTTATATTACAGCTGTCCAGCATCTGTCGAAGAAGTAAGATACCAATGACTTCGAAGAATACAAGTGTCACTTTGTTGGAGCATCTAGACTCAATTTCCCAGTTAGAAGTATAGAAACAAAGAAGTAATAAAGGCGACTGTGGTACCGGCGTGAAATTCCTCGTTGTCACTATGCCACCGCAGATACCTCACGTGTAGTGTCTTTGCAGTAATTAGCCTATGGATTTTAAGAGTCAGTTAATTGTGGGATGTTTCTAACGGTGATTACTGAGGTAAGGTAATATGATTGACAGAGCCACGATTTTATGGCGAAAAGATTTTTGTAACATTTGGTTCCAATGCATGATTGCACATCTGCAGCTTTACTACATCATATGGTGTTGGATGATTTTACTCTCACTTGCCTTGGAAAATTACAGACATACGAAGACACAATTTTTTCTAATTGGTGCAGTCAAATGAGAAACGTGTCTGAAAAAAGGCACGCAGCCAATAACCATGAAGCAAAGCTGTCGAGGTGCACGTGAGACACTGAGACAAATGGGGCAAAAATCTTTTCGCGACTAAATCGTGGCCTTATTGATTGGACTTTACGTCTCATCGGCAGCGAGGTAATTATAAGAGATATGATGATTATGAAGGTAGATACTTCCACGAGTAAACATATACTAACGTTTAATATATCAGTCTTCAAATGACCGTATTTAATGTGGCTTCGACAGTGTTTTCGATACTCAGGATAATCTTGACGATTTCTTCAGGAGAAGCATGCTGTATTACACATTTCGCAAGGGAATGTATGTCAATAAACTCATAATCAAACAATCTTATATGTATATATAAACACGCGCTGAACACATTACAAAGTAGATTGTCAGAAATACACGTAAGCTTGGTCCTTGGGATAATACCGTAATGAGAAAAACTTAATTATTTGAAATAAGAACCACAATTAATTTTGATATGGCGTTAGCAAATAGTGTCTTCTTTACTTTGACACGAAATTGAACTTATATTTGAGTTTTCAGAGGTGTTATCATTAGTATAACGAGCAGAATATTTCAGCACAAGTCTGACAACTACCAATGTAAAAAATCCCAACGGTAATGACCTATTAGTAAATATTTTTGCTCCAATTAGTTGCAGTGTCTTAGTGCTCCTCTGCATTTTTGCTTCGTTGTTACTGGCAGCGTGTCTTTGTGAAGTGACGTTTCTAATTTGACTGTACCAGTCAGAATAACAGTTAGTACGACACCACACGTCTGTGACTTGCGAGGAGATCTACGAGTCTTTAACAGTTCAAAAACAACCAAACCAGTGATCATGTGCACACGAGGAATTGAAACCAACTGGTGCAGAATACTTTTCTCCAAAAAATAGGGGTCACTACCTATCAGACAAGCAATGTAATGTATGGCGAGGTTGACTCCCGTTTCTTTTTAAACTCTACCACTCCCGTCACGAGATTGATGTATACATGCTTGTATGTCCTCAGGACCCCTCGCTTGCGACTGTAGGTAATTAGTAACAGCAATAAACTCTCCAGGCATCAGCTAATTAGGGACGTATTAGATATAGGCTAAGGCTCTTTCGTCGGCGCAACTCTAAGATCCGGATAACTAGGTGTAGCCGTCTCCCGTCGTTTCCGCTCGAGATGTGATGATTCATTGTTTGAGCATATGACGTCCACAGCGACTAAGAGAAAATACGTGACACAACGCCATTGTCAACCAGTCTTATGTACTATGGGCCTATGGCCTGTCTTTAATATATAGTTTGTCTGATGGGAATAAAATATATACATAATGTGGAAGAGGGAAATGTAATCTCCTAGCTACAGACATTACATGGCTACCGAAGGGTAACTGTGTTTAAATTGCATTGCTTATACAAGAATATTTTACAAGAACTTAGGACTCGTATTGCAGTCTTCTGTTGAATTTACTTTTAAAACCACTGTCTTATCGTGACTGTCTTATTTAGTTGACACCCCGCCAATTTTATAGTTTTTTTTAGTGTAAATACAGGTTTTGATAAATTTGGAGTTATGTATGCATGTGCGTGTATTTTTAAAAGTGTGGTTTTAATTTTAATAATAAAACTTAATCAACGACCATAAAAAATTATTATTTTTAAATACTAACGAAGACATTACAAACAGAAAAGTATGTACTACACAAAATATATACAGAATGAATGTTAACGACTAGATAATTACACATCGTAAATCACTCCATACACGGACAGACTCATAATTTAGAGTATGTTTTGAATTTTTCGGCCTTCCGATGTGAAGCTACCTGTGCATTGACTTAATATCTATGGAATAAGTACTCGGACGGAATTTGTGTTGCATGATAGTTTGTATAAGATCACAAATTAGGTTGGAAATACGAACATTTTTAGTTAGTACGGACATAATTAAGTTTGCAGGTTGCAGTTGGGCCTACGTCTGTTGGAATTCATATAACTTGTCATTTATATATTTAAATAAAATGGAACTTTAGTAAGCGTCTTATGAAAACTATAATGCATCGACTTATTGGAATATGTGCATAAATTAATATCACTGAGTGAAATGTCATTACTATTTGTTGCATAAAGTAGGAAAAATATTTTTTAAGTAAAAATTGTTTTATATTTTGCCTTTAAGAGCGTTGCATCAAACATTTTTCTGTACCATTGTTGTTATATACATGCTTATGCGTTTACTAGAGCAATATATACAGGTTAAAGGAGAGGGGACAGGGGAAAAGGAATGACGGGTTCATATGATAGTGCCATAAAATGGATGTTATAAACACGAAATTGCACATATCAAGGATTACGGCACACTAAAATATTTCAAATTCTTCGTACACATGCTGTACACCAGTATTTCAAGCGTAAGAAAATAACCCTGGATACTACCAGACGACCTACGCGCCAAAGATGGAAGCAGCAAGCGGTAGCGCTTCTAGGATAATGAGCTAGTCGAACAGGGCTGCAGGTGCCGAGAAGTGAACAGTTGTATGTTAGTTGTGAATGCAGCCACTGACACACTGGTCTGCAGGCGCCGCTTAAGGTTGTTCACGTCGCAAAAATGTATAATTTTATATTTGCGTGCCATAGTGTTCGTCTTACAGACGTTACTTGTGATTACATTTCACACTTATAAAAACTTTTTACTCTCATAGTTTTCCCATAGTGACATGACAAAGTCAAAATTTGCAAGTTACGAGAGCATGGTAATAACAAAAACCAAGAGTCTTACTCGAATGAAATAATTTACACTAAAATGAGATATTATTGGCGATATGCTAAAATATTCAAATACACACAACAGTCCTTTTGTATTTTTTTTTAAACTGCCGTAAATGAAGTATGTCATCATTTTCAGATTTAAAAAAAAAAGTACAAATTAATATCATTCTGATTGCCCTTAATATCTCATTTCAGTGTAAATTATTTCATTCGAGTAAGACACTTGGTTTTTGTTATTACCATGCTGCCGTAACTTGCAATTTTTGACTTTTTCTAGTCACTATGCGAAAACTACGAGAGTTAAAAAAAAATTACAGTTGGAAAATGTAGTCACAAGTAACATCTATAAAAGGGATCACTATGCCGTGCAAATATAAAATTATGAATTTTTTGCACGTGAATGCTCTAATTCACGACTGGTGACAAAATGTTTAGGAGCCAGTAGATTTTTCGTGGTCATTGGTCTAGCATGCGTGCATCAGATGAGTGTGTGTAGACTTTGCAGCCCTCTGCTATAACTACCCACTGGCCGTAGCTACTTGTGAGCTAAACTGAGTGACCAATTATATCTCTAAAGTTAAATGAGTTCTCAAAATCATGACTACTTTAATAACAGTTGAATTTGAGGATGGATACAAGCCATATTTCCACCAGTATGTTTTAATTTCAAAATTGAAGTTTAAAAGATTACCAAATATTGATTTTTTTTTCATTGAATATAATTTTATATAAGGCACCTAATATGTCGGCATATACACTTTAAATCTGAATTAGTGAATATTCATTTATTCACGCCGATGGATGGAGCAGTTTCAGCATACTGAATCAGGAAGAAACCACTGTGAAATCGGTGACTATTCACTGATTCCGATAAAGAGTGTCAAAATCCCACATGTTAATTAGTGAATGTCCACGGGTTTTCCAGTAATTTTTCACTAATTCAATAAGTAAAAACTGTTTTTGAAAACAACTGAAAAAAACTGTGAATATTTACTGATTCACTTGTGAGATATTGGCACTCTTAAAGTAAATACGTGAATATTCACTCACTAAACATTGACTATTTTCACTGATTCAATTTGTTGAAACTGCTCCATCCATCAATGTGAATCAGTGAATATTAACTAATTCAGATTTAGAGTGTAAACAGAGCATGGTCTTTTTTCCTGGTGCTTATAAAACCAACTGGTTTTGCCGGGGCACGTTTATTTAGGTTTGTATTTTATATCTACTTACCAGAAACTTAGTATACATTCAGTTACAGTAATTGGAACATTTTACGTTTCTAGAATGATTCGTGTATTCACATTAATGCTTTTTGAAATAGCAGTTTTACGTCTACTTTGGACACGTAAAAACGTTCTTGGACGATTTATGTCCTTTCCTAAGGATCTAAGAACCTAGCTCGGAATATCGGATATCAATGTGAAAACAACGGTAAATAAATACATTGTCAACGAACTGTTCTAAAAATTACTGTTTGAAAAGAAGGTTAATACGTATACTTTTTTCAAAATACTGCGATAGAAAGAGTTATAAATTATTCGGTTAATATTTATTTAGTCCATTCAAGGAAGACTGAATAATGGTTTGTAGACAGACTTTTCGTGCGGAGTTTCTTTTACTTTTGGAATGTGTTTGGAGTTGTTTGGAGATGATCATACCTAAAGTCCTGAAGTCAAAATGTGTGCATGTTTTTGGTTTTGCACGTATATCTCGATAATGTTTGGGCATATCGAATAATCTTCAAATACAAAATTAAACACGATAAAATTTCACATAAAATGGTTCTTATATATGTTTTCCTTACTATAGCCGTTTTCGCGATACAAGTAGTTGTACATCATTTTTTTTTTCAATAATCATTTTAATGCCACATTTTCGTCCATATAATATGTTATATCTTCTAAATTATTAGATTAAGACCAAAAGTACGCAAGAATATAGTTGTAGAGAATAAAAATATCTTTAAAACTGAGTATGATAGATTATCATTTGAACACTGCATCAAAAGTTATACCTAAATTGAATTGGTGATTGGAAAAAGGGTAAAAGTCCACATTTGGCTAAAAAATTTTACATTCAGAATTGTTTTTAGTCATACTGTTATGATTATCTGTGATATCATATTTATGATTATCTATGATATCATATTTCCATGCTAGTGGCCATTTCCCATATACTAAATCTTGTCACTTGTATCTGCAAGATATGCTGGATCTACCATCAAAACTGACACCGGAGGAGTATTGCCTATTTACAATGGAAGGTTACCTTACAATGGGAAGGTCCGATATGTTTTGGACAGGCGTTTGGTCAGATATGACAATTGAGACAACATTGATACGAGGATCCAAAAGCAGGGGTGGATTAACACGACGAACGGGTATCACTGATAGTGTCATTAGCAAGTGGATACAGGGAACACCTGTATCCCGTGGCATTTGTACGTCATTGGAAGAATTCTCTGGTGTTTTGTTTGCCACAAGTGAGCAAAATAAAGATTGTGGAACTTACCGTAAAATACGAGATACAGCTGACATACAAAAATTATCACAATGGATTGAAAATCATGACCCATTTTGTGTAACTGAATATGTAATGTCGATAGCAACTGGAGTTGGTGGAGATGATATCATCACTTGCTACAAAGTTGTTGTAGTGGGAAAGGCAGTAATGAAGAAGATCGTGGGTAAACCTTTTTCAGAGGTGAAATTAACACGTAAAGATCGCGCACTCCTTCACTCCAGTGTGACAACATCTATTAAAATTCGAGGTGAATCAGTTGTCATTGATTCTTTGTTAATTTTTCAAAGGATATCTATAAGCAATCAAACTGATGAAGACCTGAAGCAATATTTACAGTATGAGTTGGCCTCATTTCCACTAACCCTATTTGACGAAACAGGAATGAGGAAAACCAAGAAGGCGGTACTTTATAGCACATTAAAACCCATATCGAGCAAAAGCCTTCAAGATTTTGATATTTTCATTTATGGAGGTTTCCTACTTCACAGAGTTATTAAGCCAAAAAGTGCTAAAATTTCAACTATTTGCGAAGCTTACGTCAACTACATCTTCAGACACTTTAAAGGAAAAAGTTGTACAGTTGTGTTCGATGGATATGACACTTAGAACGCAAACACTAAAACAGCTGAACACAGGAGACGGTATCGCATAAAGAAGTCAGTTGACGTAAAATTCAATGAAGACACAGAAATCACAATCGAACAAGACAATTTCCTCCCCAACGATCACAACAAAGCCCAGCTTATTGTAATACTATCAGCGACACTACGGACCAATGGCATATAAATTCGTCAAGCCTGGACTGAAGAATACTGAAGCAAGCTCATATTCATCAAAGAAGCTCCAACAGCTTGGTCTACGGCATATTCTCTTCCTGCATGCTTTCACAGGATGTGACACAGCTTCCGCAGTATTCCGAAAAGGAAAGCTTACTTTCGTGAAGTTGTACAAAAAAATGCTCACATTCAGAACTCTGATGAGGTGTTTACAAATTCCACGTCCTCTCCAAGCGATATTGAAGAAGCTGGCAATATATGTTTTCTAAAATGGTATTGTGCACCACCAAACGAGATATCTCTCAACTCTTTTCAGTACCACTCTTTTGTAAAGTCTGTTACCAACATGAAACAAGATATCTCGGCCCTACCACCAACTGAAGGAGCGGCAAAACCGCATAGTTTTCGAGTTTACCTCCAAGTTCAAGCCTGGTTGGGTAACGAGCTTTCCCCAACGTTATGGGGATGGAAACTTAAACAACTATCCAATAGAGGGGATCAGCTCGAGCACCTGCGCCCCACAAGAGGTTTTGACACTAATATTTTGCAAATGTACGAAAGGTTGTGGTGGTCCCAAGTGCAGTTGCAAGAAAGCTAATATGAACATTTCCCCCATATGTCACAACTGTCACGGCAGCTGCCTCAACAGTGTTCCGTTCTTTGAGGATGAGCATGATCAGTACGAGACATTCCCCATCTACACCGATGCCACAGAGCTACCTGAAGTACAAGATGACTCAGTGTATGGTGATGTACCTTTCCCAGGCCCATCCAATCCCAACAGATCAAAAATCAAATAGCAGGTTTTTATGCACCTACTTTTGCACATATGTTATCATTTATACAAGTCATACTACTTTTATATTACTATTATTTTTTCATAACTCCATCAACATTTTATGATGAATACTTATTGGCGAGTAACAATTTCATAAGCGAGTGAACTTGACCGCAATGCACATGTATTTTAAACAAATTGAAAAAAAATTATTTTTGTTCTTGTAAGCAATTTATATATAAATGTAGGTCAGAACACTAAACTACCTAACAATTTTTTCTGCCGATACAATAAATTTTATGAGGAAAATACCTTAATTAATTTAGCACTTAGGCATATTCGAGATTTTTATGAATTTAAAAAAACAGATATAACTTTTTATGTAATGTGCAAATGACAATCTATCATACTCAATTTTAAAGATATTTTTATCCTCTACAGCTATATTACTGCGTACTTTTGGTCTTAATATAATAATTTAGAAGATATAACACATTATATGGACGAAAATGAGGCATTAAAATGATTATTGGGAAAAATAATGATTTTCAACTATTTGTATCGCGAAAACGGTTTGAGCAAGGAAAACACAAATAGTCTTTAATTTTGTACCCGAAGATTTTTCGCTATGACCAACCGTTATCGAGATATACGTGCAAAACAAAAAACATGCACACATTTTGACACAACCTGTAGTTAGTTCCTCTCGCAGACTTCAGGACTTTTGGAATGTTCATCTCCAAACAACTCCAAACACATTACAGAAGTAAAATAAACTCCGCACGAAAGTCTGTCTAAAAAACCATTCAATGACTGGATTAATTGTCAAGTAATGATTTCAAGCTTACGTTTTGTTCATTTCGTACTACCAATAAGAAAAGAGAGAAATTTTTCATATGTCATTGATACTAATGCTTCGAATTTCAGTACTAGAAATATGCTAAATAAATTTGCAATATTTTGGTTACGTATTACCGAAACTATACATGCCTGCTCTGTTGGCAACCTAGTGACCTCAGTGTACAGATCCTTCCCAGATTTATGAAGCCGGCAACATGACTTATCACGATATATATATATATATATATATATATATATATATATATATATATATATATATATATATATATATATATATATATATATATATATATATATATATATATACACACACACATACACACATATATACGGACTGTTCATTATTGTTGTAGGCACCTTTATGGGTGTTTACGTGGCAAAAATGCATAATTGTATATCTGCACGACATATCTGTTAGTTTTATAGACTTTACTTGTGAATACGTTCTGCGCTTAAGAATAATTTTTAACTATCATCTGTCTTCCCATAGCGGCACGTCAAAGTTAAAATTTGCAAGTATAGGGAACATACGAATAAAAAAACCGACTGACTTTTCGAATTAAGTAATTAACACTAAAATGAGATATTATGGGTCATATGCTTAACGATTTAATCCCCCTTTTTTTGTATTTTTTAATGGTCGTAAATGAAGAAATTTGTACTTAGCTTTAGACGAATTAAAAGCGAATACGAAGGCATTTTATTGGATGATTTTAAATCTTTCAGCAATTGCTCCTTACTATCTAATTTCAGTTTAAATTATTTCATTAGAACAAGTCAGTTAGATTATCTTATTTGCATGTTCCTCTAGATTACGAATCTTAACTTTGGCATGCCGCTACGGGAAGACTATGAGAGCTTAAAAATGTTTACAGGTTAAAAATGTAGTCAAAAGTAGAGTCTACTAAACTAACGCAATGTCGTGAAAATACAAAATTACGCATTTTTTGCCACGTTAACATCAATTAGGGCGCAGCTTACCTCGGAGACTTGGTGCGAGCTAGGGTACACGTTGTTCGGGATAAACTGGCACTGCTTAAAATTTTCTGCGCCCCACTACGCGTCTTTTTTTACTATTTTAGATATGAAAACTTTCATGTAACTAAAAGCCTGTGTAAATTTTCCACAAACCTCAAAACTGTACTTCTATAGCTCCAATAAATACATTATTTTCAGTATTATAATATTTGGGCAGTGCTCACTTTAAAGTGAATCTATCCTATATATTCGATGTAGCTTAGTACCTGCTCAAACCGGCACATATACCTCCACTGACGTTTTATGCTCATCTCGTTGAGGCCTATGTTGATATTGGGTCATTCCTAGAAACACAGATATTTAGTGACAAGAATTTTGCACCAACCTTTAAGTGCACATCTCTAGCTCTGCCCTGTGGTTGTTGGCAATGTGTTTTCATGCAGAGGTGACGCTCATTTGGCTGTGCCAATGAGAATTAAATTACTGCGACACTGTTCGTCTGTGATTTTCGGATAGATGCCTTAAGCAGAGCTGCAGATGTGAACGTAAGTCATTGGAACCAGATTGTGCCGAAAATTATTTTCATTTAAAATCTGAGGCTGTAATCATTCAGCATTTTTTTCAATACACCTAAACAATGAGCAATTAAGAATATTCATTCTCTAGAACACTGAACACACATACTTATAAATTGGTATCGTAAGCTTTTTGTTCCTGGAGCAATATTTTCCTCTTCTCGATGAAGAAAATTATTATTATTTTTTTTTTTTTCAAAAGCCGTATAAATGACTAAGCCCCGTGAATACAATTAAACATGTAAATATTTTGCTTGTTCTAAGCCTCAGAGGTAGACTATGCCTTAAATAATGAACGTGTGCACTGATAACTCTCAGTAATATACATATATTTTATTATATATATATATATATATATATATATATATATATATATATATATATATATATATATTATATATATAATGTAAACAGTGGAAATCACTAAACATTAAAATTGTAAGTATTTTATGGTTAGTTGCACAAAAATAAACGATTTTATTGCTAGCATCAAATACAGTTACAAAAAAAAACAATCCCTACTATGCACCCACTGAATTTATATAAATAAACTGTTCATATAGAACGTTTGACAGCTAGTAATGGAATTGTATGGTTAAGTTTTTCTGAAACAAATTAATTTCTATTTTAAAATGAGTGGCCATTGGTATAGCTTTTATTGACACGTATTTAGTCTTCCGAACTCAATTCTCGTTTATTTTACTTTACATCAAAGCAAATCAACAAATCCGTCAATTCTGAAAATAACTTGCAACTTTCACACTAAATTGACTCCCGCCTATTTTTATTTATGGTAACTCGTTATTCTGTATTAAACTACGTAGTATCGATGGCAATTTTCTCCTGTCGAAATTTATGGTGGATTCAAGAAGCGCTCAGAATAAAAAGTTAAACATAATTTACGACAGTGTTACAATACTTCCAAAGAAAGTTCTCTAAAACACTCAATTTTAACTTTGTACAAGATATTGTTTGAAAAATATGAAAACACTAGTTCGTAGAATCCTGTACGTGTTTGTCTTTGGTTTTTTAATGGTAGCCGCCTCGTTTCGACTCGCATAATGCTGGAGTTGTAACAGTGCGACAAACAGGACGCGGTGGGTGAGCAACAAATAAAATAACTTGCCAGCCAATCATCGTTGAGGCTTCCATGACATTAACTCGACAAAAGTCGAGGGGTTCGGCGAACTAATTGATAAACTGCACATTATCTCTGAGTACTCGAATATAAAGTATGTGTATATATATAATTAAATATATATATAATTATATATATATAATTATATATATATATACACTGTATATATACGCGTCATTCATTTAGGACCATTAGCAAATATAACAAAATGTGTACCTGCTTTTAAATTATTTATGCTATCTATGTTGAAAATTTTTTAATATTGCAGTCCGAAAAACACAAAATTTTAAAGTTGGAACATTGAATTTGGATCATAACTTCCCGTTGTATTAATTTTCAAATGTTTACAAAAATCTCTAATTTTCTTACGTTTTTTAGTTGAAAAAAATATGCAGACACAATTTAAGAACAGATATTTTCTCACCTAATTTTTACTAGCTACATTTATACAGATGAAAAAGAAAAAAAAAACATTTGAGGGCCACTGTTCACTGTTTTTTGTCAATTTCCATCTTTTTTTTTTTCATATTGGGAATCTGGTTCTATATTTGTGTCTGTCTTCTGTGTCTGGGGAGTGTTGTCACGATATTCGACTGACTTCTGTCTCCTGAATTCTTTGTTGTCTATAGTAACAATTATACAAAAAAAACTGACAAATCCTCTGGGATTGCTTTTTTCTATTTTTGTGTGCGTTTATATATATTTTTTTTGTTCGTTTTTTGTTATTTATCATCCAACACAGGTTTGATCAGCAAAAACATGAGCAATGGCGTATGTCCACAAACCAATAAATCCTAATTAAGTTACTACTTTCCTCAAAGAAAATCCTTATTTCTAAGTTACAACGTCCTACCCTATGTTGTGGAGAGATTTTATGTTTTGTACACATTAACAACTATAACATTAAAAAATAGAATTTTGGTAATGTAATTTCTTCTCATAGTTTGCGTATGTCACCACACAGCATAACATAAAATAATACAAAAATTATGAACTCTTTTCTTGTGAAGCAGAAGTAATTAGGAGGGTAAATTTAGTGCAAGTTGATAATAGTCTACAAGTATCAAAATAATTAATTCATCTACGTTCAGCTTACCTGCACTCCTGTACAAACAGGCCTCGTGGTGAAATTATTGCTAGGTGCAACCATAACTATTTTTTTATTTTACTAACGCCAATATTTTCCAAAATTATTATTCTTTAAATTCAAGACTTTTTTGCATGCTAAGGTAGCGTTCTACAAAGACGTAACATAAAAAATTTTTATTCTTATATTGATACAATTTCTTGCCCCTGTTTTAAAGTTGGATTTTATAAATTTCATAACTATTTGTACAGGATGTCCATAAATGTTTACCCAGGTTACAAACACTTATAGATTTTGATGTTTACACTTACCGAAACCTGCTTTGAAATGCCAATGCAAACACTCACAACGTTTCTAACCCTATAGAAAGCATAAAGTAAACCTCAACATGTGCACCATTTGTAGCACTCAACATGTCGAACCAGTAGTCAGTTTCACTTCAAACATTTCGTAGCATTTCCGGTGTAACACCGACAATGGCATTTATGATGCACTGTCATTTGTACGGCAAACAACATCTTTCACGTACCTCCAAAGAAAGAAATTTAAGGGGGTAATGTCCGTAGATTGCGGAGGCCATTAAATTTGGCCATCTCTTCCAATCCAACAATTTATAATTGTTTCATTCAGTTAATGACGTACTTGAAGAACCCAAATACGGGGAGCGCCCTCTTGCTGAAAGATTATATACATTTCCTGGAGCTGAGGAATTACATGATTTATATATGTTAACTAGATACGCACGTCTAGTAATGGTGTTTTACGTGAAGAAAAATGACCGAATTACTCGATTACACATTCCTTCACACCACACGTTATCCTTCGGATTGTTCCAAATGTTTTCTCGTACGGCATGTGTGTTTTCTGAACACCAGATATGGACATTGTGCCTGGCCACATATCCTATGACATGAATAGCAGTCTCATCAGAAAAACACACACATGACTTAGTAAACTCATTGTCTTCATCAATCCGCTGCAATATGTTAGAAGCAAAATGTTCACGTCTTGGATGACCGTCCGGCTGTAATACCTGCACAATTTGAACTTTAAACACACACAGTTTTAGACGTCTGCGTATTCACTTAATGCACTGTCCTCCCAGGCACTTCAAAGTGCGCTTAACACTTGTCGAATGGATTGCTGTTTTGACCAAGTAAATGCAGTTTTAACCGCCTACACAGTGTCGTCCGAAACGTGTGCTCTGCTATTCCTTGTGCCGTTGTTAATGGACTTCCGTTGATAAAAAGGTTTTTATCCATACACTAATTAACTTCACACCTGGCGGTGTCTTTTAATAACTAGTTGCAAACATTCGCTGGATACGAATGAGTGATAGTTTCTGTAAGCCACTCAACGAACAGCGCTTTTTCCTGCAGGGACCCAAGCCCATTGCAACGTTATAGCTCATATAGTGCTCCTAGAGACTAATGTGTTGAACGTTACACATCTGTAGAAAAAAAGTGAGTTTACGAGTGTACTTGAAACAGAAACACACACCAGCCACGCACACCATTCAGAAGTGTTAACATTGGTCCAAAGCTGAAATTGTAATATTTAGTATGAATAATCTTAATATAACTTATATGTATGTTTTTTCGCTAGTCGTGTGATTTAACTTAACAAATTATAATCCTAACAGCAGTACGAATGGGGCCGCATATGCGGCCGCATTACTCGCGTAATGACAATGCTTCTGAATAATTGGCCGGAGAAAATATTAAACATTTTTCACTAAACGGTTCAACCATTGGTGTTCAACAGCACCAGAAATTTAATTTTTTTTGTGTATGATAACGTTCATTTCAAATTAAAGTTCATTAATTTACCTAAACAATACTAAACACGAAAACATAACTAAAGGACAGACCACATATATTATCAATAAGTTCGTGGTAATGTCTGACTAAGAAGGTTACATAAAGAAACGTTGCTGAAGAATCATAGCATATGAAATATAGTTAGTTTTACTTATGATGGCGGGTGTGGTCTTCAACTTTCCACGCTACATGTACGCTTCTATTTGTATTCGCTCACGTTCTCGATAAGTTCGGGCGTGAGACAGCCACCAATTAGTTCAAGATGAATGCGGCGCAAAGCATATTTCTTCGCCGATAAAAAGACGGCCAGAACTACCCAGCCAGCTTCCGATCCGGGTCTTGGAACCAGCGACAGCTCTAAATGACGCGCGTTTCATACGTGATCGTAAATTCGTTTAATTTTCTTAACTAGGTATTAAAAGACGTCTGATAAAAGTTAGTGCCTGCTGCCGGCCGCCAGGTCTAATCTAAATCTTGAGGTGAGTGGTGAAGAGGTGGGGGGACCAATTATCGGG
>PNEQ01096729.1:0-15190 GCA_003012365.1 Medauroidea extradentata | reverse complement strand
GGAGGGTTCCATTTTCAAGAAACAGCCTCCTCAGGAGATAAGGTAGTATGGAGGGTTCCCTTCACAAGAAACAGCCTCCGAGATTAGAGTGGGGCGTTCCCTTTGCAAGAAACGGCGCCCGACGGAATGAGAGGGTTCCCTTCACAAGAAACAGCCTCTCGAGGAGATTGGGACGTTCCCTTCACAAGAAACAACGCCCAACGGGATGAGAGGGTTCCCTTTGCAAGAAACAGCCTCTCGAGGAGATTGGGGCATTCACTTCGCAAGAAACAGCGCCCGACGGGATGAGAGGGTTCCCTTCACAAGTAACAGCCTCTCGAGGTGATCGGGGCGTTCCCTTCGCAAGAAACAGCGCCCGAAGAGATGAGAGAGTTCCCTTTGCAAGAAACAGCCTCTCGAGACAAGGGTAGGTTAGGTTGAGGGGGAGTGCCAGGTTGGCTCGGCCCGAAGACCGAACCTCTGACGACTGACTAGCTGGGCGCAGCGCCCCTCTTTATATACTGGCCAGAAGGGCTGAAAGTACCGTTAGCAAAAATGGCGGCCGAGCCGCACGAGGCTGTTTGCATCTACAGGTGTGCCACACTCGCACAAGGGAAATTCACGACTGCGTAAACAAATATCCCCACTAACATAAATAATGCTCATGTTGCCGTTTAACACTATAATTAAAACACAAAAACATTTATATAATACTAAAACATATTTTAAGTAATAACAAAAAAGTACAATTTACATTTACGTGAGTATTTCCCGTGATCTCTGTTTAGTGCACTTTTACAGAGTCCAAGCACGGGATTGGCACCACTGGCGAGGCACTCTGCCGTATTTTGTAAACAAACACTAGTACAGGTTAATAAATGTTACAAAGGCACTTATACATGGAAAACAAAGACTGGATAAACACTTGGGCGTAAGTAAATACTGTTATACAAATAAAGCTTCGTCTTCACAATCTTACATGCTAAGATATTATTCTTACGTAAAAGTAAACGGCAACACGGCAATCGGCATAGGTGCAGGCGAAAGCTAGTGCTTTTAGGCTAAAATAATTAAATGTTAAAAATCGGGGGCGAGCGTTAACGTAATTTATAAGTATACGTGACGGCGTGGCGTCAATAGCACCAGAATACTCTTAAATTTGAATTTTTCGTAACACCCTAGTTCACTCCCTGGCCACTAGGGAATTCAACCATGCTTCCACCACCATTACTCAGTGTGCCTGGTCTAGCCAGCAAAACGTCACGCAACAGAGCACCAGCGCAAGATCGTATTCGTCCATTTATACATGTGTAAATATCAAGAAGTATCAGCCTGTAAGTACCTCAACCTTCAGCCTATTTACCGGTACAGTAACCCCCCCATCTAACGACATCAGATCTAACGACATCGTCGATCTAACGACATAATTTCCAGAAACCGTGGAAAAATTAATATTTTAAATATTTATCAAACCTAAGCAAAGTGAAATAAATTGCTGTAACACGTTAATTAAAAATAATTATGTGTACATTAAATAATAACATAATGCAGTTATCATACATTAGTAATATGCAGATGTGAAACAAAAAAACCAGTTTAATAATGCTAGACACTTCGTCTGGAATATAGATGAAGCGCGTGCCGGGTGCGTAGGCCGCCCGCACAACACCGACATATGTGAGACGTGTTGACTAACGGTGCCTTATCTTCTAATGTTCCCCGTCACTTCTACACGCTCCATCCTGCCTGAACCTCCCTCTTACACTCCTCCACGTGTCCTTATCTCGGATATGCAGTTCGATACGCAATGTGGCATAGCTATGGTAATTTACAACCTTTTTCGAGGAACCGTGAAAAATTCGGGTAAAAAAATTGAAAATTTAAGGAAATTCGTCCGTGTCGCAATTTCCTTTGTGAGTGCTGTGCTGTAAGAAACACGCCGCTAAACAAAGATACAATCCCTCCGGACTGTCCAAGCCAGCCAATAAACATTCACCCCCCTCCCGCTGTCCCTAGAACAAGCCAGATTGTGCTTGTGTGCGCGCCCATGAACTTCTGACTGTCTGATAGTCACGTGCAACTAGCATCCTGTCTCGAAGCAGAGCCATGTGTTTGTTTTTCCTCTCCCACTCGGCGACTCTCTCCCATGTTTACGTGTCTGGTGATAGCCCAGGGGGATGGGGGTTGAAGAGAATACACGTTCTTTTTCCGCCCTCATTTCAGAACGGCGAAAAAAAAAAAAAAAAAAAGACCAGCCGCCCCTAAAAGAAAAAAAAATCCAGCGTTATCTCATCTTTTTTCACTAGCTACAGTTAGCTCGGCTGTGTTATTGATCGCTCGTCAAGGGGGTATGAAAGCGCTGAGGCGTAAAAACTGCCTACGACACAAATACAACAGTCCCGTCGCAGTGTGAGACATGTGGGCTGATAAGGTTTTTGTTTTATGCTCGCTCGACAGTGGAGCAATAAGAGCGACTGCAGCCAGCGCGCCGAGAGCCATTTCATCAATATTCGCAGTAGAGAGCATTAAACTGGTGCGTTGTGCATAGTTTCTTGATTTTTCCAATTGGCCTACAACTTTTAGCGAAGAGTAATTCAGTCGTTATTTTATACGTGACAGCACCTTGAAAAGTCCATTTTTTGCCCTTTTGAGTTGCTCGAAATTCGCGTTCATAAAAAGCGTTCGAGTTTTTAAAAATTACAGACTTTTTTTAATGCTTATTCTTTAATTCACACTTTTATTAGTATCACATAAATGCTTATAATGGCGACATGCTGTAACAGTTCGTGCGGAATACAAAAAGACTCAATGGTTGTACTGAAAGGTTTAAAAATTGTTGCCGTTTACATTCACGTAAATAATACGAGTTGTTCTGTTCTGATCTGAATATGCTTCGTGCGAGAGTGGCGAGACAAGCAGGATGAATCACGTGCGCACAAGCTGCCCGGAGGCAAGCCAAGGTCAGCGGCCCGGCCACTCCCTTCCCCAATCTTACACAACCAGACCGAGCTCACCGCTCTGCCACGCACGTCACGGTGAGGGATTGTGGGGTACCGTTTTATTTAGAAGACTCCTTTTCATCGTACTAAAATATAATTTCAATGAAAACTTTTTTTAAGTCGGTAATTGTTCTACATAAATTTTAGACAAAAAACACTTACATTTTTTTTGGGGGGGGAGGGGGGGTCAAATTTAGTTACCTCGGCCCTCGGGTATAACGACATCGCCGATCTAACGACACAATTTCCTGGCACCGTGCGATGTCGTTAGATCAAGGGTTTACTGTAATTGATTATTCTGATTTACTGTTTAGGCACAACAAAGATATTACTGTACATAATCACCTGAAAACAGAAAATTCAGATATATATAAAGTTACATTTCAATCATGTGGAATTGGTACTATAGCGCAGCAAACATTACCAGTGTTGCAGAAAAACTTATTTTCTTTGACTGGAACGGCATCATCTTTAATGGAGTTCATATTGTGCTCAAGTGATAGAGAATTTACTTTGGCTTCCCACAAAATCTTGGCCTCAGCAAAAGTCTTACTGATAGCCTGCAAACCTTCCTCGCAGATTGCTTGTACTTTTATCATTGTTTACTCTTGAGTCAGCAGAGACTCCAAACAACAGTGAATGCAGATTTTATTCATCTTCGAATGGAGGATGTGTTTCTAGCTGCAGCGCATGTTCCAATTAAATACGGTGCAGCACAGTGTCAGTAATTCCTGGTTGCGTAATTGGTAGGCAATAGCGCTTCTCTGTGAAATCAAACATTTTATGATTGCCCTAACAGGACGAGAGTTAGACAGTTTTTGCAAGATACATTTATTTTTATAAATTTCCTATCATGTAATTATGTTTGGTCACAAAACGTAAATTTTTACTGTCAAATAATTTTTTCAACAAAATAAGGGTAGCGCCACCCCTTTTCAATATGATTGAAGTGTGTTAAATGTATAAATATTTCACATTATTATTGCTTTCGCTGGAACTATTCTGTAACCAGAATTTTGTTTCCGTCAAGCAAGTAGTTTCCTAAATACAGTAGAGCCCCGCAACTATGTAACGCGACGGTTCTCAAGAAATTTGTTGTAGTTGCGTCGTACTCGTAGTTGCCGAAATTCCTATTTTAATTCCTAAAATTAATATCTTTTGCTAGTCTGTTTCTTTTTTTCTCTAAGTTCGTGTATGACTGTTACTCTCACAGTTAACACGTTTTTTTAAAACAAAATAACATCGTCGCCAGTGAAAAACCTTGTATGTATCATCGGTTGTATTAAAAGAGACTTCGTAATTAAATTTGTGTACACAATTGTACATTAGTGTACAGACTAATACAAATGAATTATGTGTAGGTATGTATTTTTGTGCTAGTTAATACCCCAAACACTAACAATAATGTAATTTTCTTTCCCCTGAAAATTTTTGAATTTTGCACATAGGAGGTTTTTCACTGGCAATGACGATCAGGTTTTTATAAAAAAGGCCAATTTTTTCTTAAGAATTTGTTACCAGACAAGACCATAATACCCTCCCTATTTTCCAAAAATGAGAAAAACATTATGCATCAAGCCATTTAGCAAAGCGAAATTACGTCCTCGCGGTGTTTACGTTTTCTGAGGAAGTAAGAGATTATAACAGGCCTCAGGGCGTGCATATTTCTATTCATAAGACATCAACTTGTTAAGTAATATTTACATTTTGTTAATAAACTTTATGATTTTGGTAAAAAAAATTATATTCAATTATGCTAAGACGCTTCCTGTGCGTCGTCTCGTGATGTTTATGTTTTCTGAGGTGGTAAGAGATATTAGTAGGCCTCGGGACATGTAATTTTCTATTCAAAAGACTTCAACTTGTTAAGTAATAGGTATTTACATTCTGTTAATAAACTTTATTATTTTGGTAAAAAAATTATATTCAGTAGTGCTAAGACGCTTGCCGCGCACTGTCTCACGATGTTTACAATGGGTAATTAACATTGTGTCGGTTGACCTCTCTCACATACAAACCCACATGCAACAGTCGCATATTGAGCAAAAACAGTAAACAGTTAATTATGACAGTTAAAAACATGCCGTACAGAAAATTGGCATGACGGAAGCAGTTGCGAATTGTATCTGCGCTGATGTGATCCCACGCACCTGCAATTTTGTGCATCATTGTGAAAACATCCCACTTCTTGATGTCCCGCCTGAGGTCAAGGTCCCTCACCATGCTTGCCACCCATCATGTCCATGGGCTGCAGGGCACTGGTTGTGTTTGACGGCAAAAACTCAAGTTTCACATTCGTAACTTTGTCAATGTTCAGGTTGGCGGGACTGTTGACGAACAGCACTGTTTTTTTTGTTCTGACAAGCCCTATAGGCTTCAAACTCCTTGACCCACTTCGTGAAGATTAGCGACGTTACACATGCCTTCTGATTGAAATCGTACCGACTAGACAGTACAGTGTGGCCCTTGAAAGCCTGAGGCTTCTTGTACTTGCCTATGACAAGAGGCTTCAGCTTGTGTGTGCCGTCCATGTTGGCACAGAACGAGAACAGTGAGGCGCTCCTTGCTCTTCTTGCCACATGTGCATTTCTTCCCCTTCACCTCAAGTGTCCGGCTTGGCAACACGTTGTCGAACATGCCTGCCTCACCTGCGTTGTAAACACCACGGGGATCGTACGTAGTCTTTGAGGATCCCCTGCAGTACAGGCAGCCAGTTATCAACGGCGTCTACTGGCACCGACCCGCTTTCGCCGGAAACGTTATGGATGGTTATGGAGTGGCGTTTCTTAAAATGTTCGAGCCATCCACTTGAAGCCTTGAACCCTTCAATGTTCATTTTGAAAGCAAACGTGTCGGCCTGTTTCAAAATCAAAGGACCGTTAATAGGTACACCTTGCGCACACCTCTGAGTGAACCAGTCGAACACCGCCTTCTCCAAGTCAGGGTTGTCGGACACTCAAAGGTTCTTAACCTTGACACAGTCTCCTTCCTCCTCCACAGAATTTATGATCACGTCTTTGTTTTTCAACAAAGTAAACAGTTTCGATGTCAGAATATTGTGACGTCGCGCAATCTCCAACTTAGTACCACTTCCTTCATCATCTGGTATTTCTCCAGAAGTGTCAACATTTTCCGCTTGGTTTCACTCATCTTGTGAAATAAAACAGAAGTCATATCCTGTAAACATTCAGAAGGTCGTTTACAATTGAGCAAAATACTTAAACAAAATCGTAAATAAAACCATAATCCAATATAATCACGCACAAATGTCATCAATAATCAATCCAGTCAGATCCAAATGAAATCCAAAGTCGAAATCCAGTAAAACAAAGCAAAGAAACGTATTCATTAACACAACATGTATACAAAAACTCAAACTACACACAAACTGTAAACAAACACTGCCGAAGGCGACGCACAGGACATAGTCACGAGAGTAAGATATAGGTATGAAGAGTCCACAAATAATGCCCTCTCATTCGCTGACCTTACTGCCAATCACAATGGGTATAAGGGCTGAGGGAGGAAAATATGAGCTACTACTGGCTATCACTGTTGCTATGCATGCAGTTGTACAGCCCAGGCTAGGCATAGATAGTGTTTGTGGTGTGAGTAGGAAGAAAAAGAAAGAGTCTTGGGGAGGGGAAGAAAGCCAGGGGAGAGATGCAACCTGCCTATCTTCGGTGTTGTGCGCATGGCCTAACTTACCAGGCGTGCGGCACAAACATATTTTAACAGACCTCTTTTTTCCCCCCCCCCCCCCCCCGCCGATTTACAGCTACGACATATTTATTAACAGTAACCATATATATTGACTAGATTCAGTTTCTTGGACGTACTCCATTGCAAAATTGAACGACTGTCAAAGAAAAACTAAACAACTACTGTATTACAAAAATTGTTAATATTTTTTTCAAACTTTGGAAGCCTCTGCAGATATTCCTATATGTGCAGGACTATGGGTTCCCTACATCAAACATTCTATTTTCACCTCCAGAAATACTGATTCAAGTTTGTTGGTATGTTTTAGATACATGTTGTATGAGCAGTTAATAACTCGAAAGTTGTTCAACAGTGTTCTAAACCATGTTCATACTTTACAGATTCCATAAGTACAGTAGAGCCCCGATTTAACGAACTCTGGAATAACGAGAAAAGGCGAGTTAGTGAAAATAATTTTAGGAACCTGCAAAAATAACAAAGAAAAAAAAAATATATTAAATAACTAAGTGACTTTGATAAAATGGAATATTAATCGTAATGTAAGTCTATTAAATACACCAGCACTGGCCACAGTATAAGCTTATTTCTCCGTAGAAAAGCTTAAACCATCCGTTGAAAAATGAAAAAAAAAAGAAAAAAAAAATTGTTAGAATTCGTTCAAAACTTTGGCTGCAGGAGTGATTTTGAGAGAAGCATGCGCGAACACGGCCGAGTGAACGAATATGTGTTGCATAACAACAGTGACTTATTTTATGTATATTTCGTTTATAATACTAGCAAACTAATGGAACTATTTAATAATCCTAGATGTACACAATTTATTTTAATTTTCAGTGTAATAAGTAATTTTCCTTTACCCAGCATGAATAAAATGGGGAAAAATTTTTCGGAGATATAATTCTATCATAAAGAAAACAAATGGCTATAGTTTTCAAAATATTACCAAATGATGATTGAAATACACAAAACTTAAATCGACTAACTTAAGTAGTATGTGTGTGCAGATATTTATGAACATGAGAAAAACATTTCTCCAAATATGTCATATTAGGTAAAAATATGGTCACCATATGAAAAAATTAACATGTGACAAACGTAATATACAAAAGTCCAGCCAGCTTTGTATGTCATATGTGTGTGCCAAGTTTCATACCCTACACAAATTTTAACAGATATGTCATATAATGCTATAAATATAAAAATGACTACCATTATAAAAGTATGAAAATAAAACGAACGAAATACAGAAAAGTCAAATTTTTTACATAGTATATGATTACAAGTAGGATGAAATTCTGAAAATGATTAGCTAAGATAAGTAATACTATGCTAAAAATTTAAAAATTGCCGCCATTTTGAAAATACAACCATAGCATGAACGGAACACACACAATTCAAGCCAATTTTGTATGTGATATATGTGTACTACGTTTGGTGCAATTCTAAAAATTATTTCCTAAGATATGTAATACTATGCTAAAAATAAAAAATGGCCACAATTTTGAAAATATGAACCCAGTATGAATGATATACACAAGAGTCGAGTCAGCTGTATATGTAGTATATGTGTATCAAGTTTGATGAAATTCTGAAATACGGATCAGTAGATATGTAGCCTGATCGAAAAATGTTAAAATGGCAGCCATTTTGAAAATATAGGGAAGGAGAAGACAAAATATATAAAAGTGAAGTCAGGTTACGAAGTACTATATGCGTACAAAGTTTGATGACATTCGGTCTACTGGTTCAAAAGTTTTTAGGGGGAGGGGAGGCACATGAACGGATACACAGGCATACACAATCACAGTGACGTACACACAGACAGGAAGGTGATCTCATAAGAATACTTCTTCCCTTCTTTTTTTGCAGAAATATTAATATTCGGGAGTCTACATATAACAACTTACCAAAGTTTCCTTTCACTAATTTTTTGTAGGTGTCCTGTTCTGCCTCTAAGCCCCATTTACCACAACCCCCCCTCCCAAAAAAAAAACCAAAAATCAAAACCGGGGGGTAAAAGGTGGCTTTTTAGACTCCGGCCTATAATGTTTCTCTATATAAAAATAATGTGAAATTGCCAAGCTGACAAAACCATAAGTGTTCAGCTGCTTGCGTCTTGCTGCGTCACAGAGACAGTCAAAATATATTCAGATTCATAATATTTCACTTATGGTAAACAAACTACATTGTAGAAATGATGGCCTGTATAACTTTACAAATTTGATATTTTTCCCGCTAGATTTGGTTTCTGTCCCACTGTGCAGCGGTCGGTCTAGATGGAGGAGGGTGGGGGAAGTAAGATGCCGAAGTTATAGTGGTAAACCGACGGGTGTCAACTGTGGGAGGCAGAAAGAGAATGTTCTCATGGCCAGGTTCCTCCATCATTACTCCTCTTCCTTTTCTTTTCCTCCCCCTTTCCCCTCCTGAAATTCTCTGTAGTAACAGTCGCTGCTTAAACCCTAAAAGTTAATTTTTACGGGCGGCTCGTGATAAGCTCTTGGTCCATGGGGAAAGAAAGAAAGAATCATTGTTCTTTTTCCCCCTTCACCATCCGTCCCCCAGGAAATATATTTGATGGCTAGTGACCAGCTATCTTTTCATGGGAAAGGAAGGAAGAAAAAAAAGAGTCTCATTCTTTTTTTTCCTTCCCACACCCCCTCAAACACACCAAGAGAGTTAAAAAAGGCAAGCTTGCTGTTGTCACAGTAAGTTATCTTAGGGCTTGGAGGAAGAGGGGGGAAATGCTGGAAGCGGCTGGCACAGCAGAGCAAGGCAAGGCACACATGAACGAGGGGAGGGCTGGCAGACAGCAAGCGACTTTGGACGAGAGACAAGCCACCCCATCCCTGCTGGCTCGCCACCACCCTCTCTGCTTCACTCTCTTACAGTGTGAATGTTATCTTTCCTCAGGGTGGCTACAAACTGTTGGGAATATAATTCCCTTACTTTTCCCTGACTTTTCCCACCCTAAAGAAAAATTTTCCATGACCTAATAAATTTTTTTTAACACAATATTTATGCTTTATAAAAGAAATCATTTTTATTTGTACAATCCAATGCACTTTGCACATAGTACAAGTTTTAATGTACTACTAATATAACATTTGTGTTGCTTCTAAACCATTCTTGCAATGCATTGCAGACAAACAGAAAAGTAAACAATCAAAAGCATCCTTTTGCTTGTCTGCATGTACATTATCCGGTTTTGTGCGACATTTTGCTGCAATTATGTATGTCCAAAATACTACTACGATTTGTAATATTTGCATGAAAAATACATGCCTCAGAAAACACTGATTGCATAATAAACACACCAACAACATATTTTGTATGCTCTATTTTTGCAAGTTTATTAAGTATGCCTATAATAATATAAAAATTAGAACTGAAAGTTACAACTCTTAAGTACATTTTGATGGTAAGAAAGTTTAAGTAACACCTAACTTATGGATTCTCACAATCGACAAATAAAAGTCCTACTACATGAAAAAAATATTTTTGTAAAAACTTCTTACCTCAGGAAACACAGATTCATTACATAGTTTACACAATATACATTGGGTACTCTAATCCTGCATGTTGAAATAAAATAATTAAATCAAAATTACAACAGACAGTTGCAACTAAAGTAATTCATTTAAATTGATGTCAAAAATTCAGAGTAATACAATTGTTACATTGGGAAATTAAATTTACAATTTCATGTAGTACACAATTAAATTATGTGTGGAGAAAATTCTCATCCGATAATAAACATATTTCATGATTACATACTACCTACAATCAAAAAGCCCAGTACTATACAAGATTACACAAAAAAAATTCCTTTAATCAGTTTTTTGTAACTCTACAACCTCCTAGCTGCAACACTCCTATCCCAGAGGGGTTCCTCTTCTATCTCCAGCCATGTTAAGTTCTTCCCCCTTGACACCTCACCCATCTTATTCACAAGCAAGCACACACAGTTGCTCTAAAAATAGAATTCCGCCCGCCCTTTCTTCCATCCCTTCTTTCCAATAGACGACTGTGTGTTGCAAATTAAAGTTGATGAAAACAACAAGAAAGAAAGAAAACAGCATGGCAGGATGCAAGTGTTTGCTTTCTCATGTTACAAAAGACACATGTTATAATCCTTTCGCATCAGAAGGAAGCATCTGGGGCAGGGGAGGGTTTGCTTAAGAGAGACGAGAGACGTGCATGTAAAAAAAAAGTCGAAGGCGACACGTTATCAGCCTTCTGCATCAGCAGGAAGCGTCCAGCAGTAAACAACTGAATAGATTACAGATAAAAGTGGCGTATGTGATGTAACGGGCCAAACTACTTATGGCTTTCTTCCCTGGGATTATGGTACCGCGATGTCCGATGAAAGGCACCAGACGCATCTTCATGCTAGCCAGTCCGCACTACTCCATTCATGTAGGCCTCATTTTAACTGATTTTAACTATTGCTTTTCGATTTCCGAAAAAGGAGATGGGGCGGGGAATTTTCCCTGACTATTCCCTGACTTTTTCAGGCCACTAAAATTCCCGCCCTGTCGCCACCCTGTTTCCGCTCTCTTTTATATGTTGCCAGCTACGGTTCCTTTCTTACCCCCTCCTTCCTTGACCACTCCATCTTAGCCTCCCTCCTGCTGTTTCACTGCTCTTGCTCGGCTGTTTTTTTTACATACTACCGAGGCACTAAAAATTTGTTTCCCTGTAACTTGCAAAAATCGTGGTGTGCACTATACACGAGGGCGTACTATACACGAGTATGTATGGTATTTTCATTGAAAATATTTTCAATATTTCGTCAATTTTGATGAGGTGATTTCCTTTAATTTTTTGTCATTTTTCATGCCATTTCATCATAAATTTCATCAATTTTGTAAACTTCAGACAAATATTTCGGAGATACCTACTGAATATGTTTGCAAAGTATCATACTTTTAGTTAAACATTAAATAAAATAACTTTCTTTACACAAATATGTTAACTGAGTGGTTAAAATTCAACCCATTTGATGGTTAGATTAGGCACATAAAACACACCAAAACATATGAATGGATTGCGGGAAATAATTTTATAAACATTAGTCGCAAGAATAAGCTATTATCAGTATTATTTTTTTTTTCATGTAAAATCAGACAATTTTTCAAAAAACAATGCAGAAAATTAAGAGCTTAATATTAAGTTATGTTGAACATATGTATTCCATTATGCCTAACAATTTATTTAAACTGCGAGATAAATTTATTTACGTCATAATTTATGACAATGCATTGGTACTAATTACTTGAAGTAACAAAAAAAGCCATAAAAAATATAAGACTTTGAATAGCATAACCTACGTACCTTGAATTTGTTCATTCGTGTTTCAATTCTAAATGTTCTTTTTAAGACGCAACAATGTAACCCCCATTGTTTTCACTCTTTTTTGTCGCTGGAAAATGTATGCTGAATTATTTCAATTGTTCCTTGCATTTTACGCGAAGCGTGAATAAAATTTGCTGTGTGTTATTTTCCGAGACACCCATTCTGGCAAATTTTACGTCACAACATCGTTACAAACGTAGATTTCTTTGTTTATAATTACAGTGAACCCTTGATAACTCGGACATCGTTGTCCCGGACTTCGGATAACTCTAACAGAATTTCAAAAAACAAAATTAATTTTAATTAAATTATTTTTTAGTCAAAATCATTAGAAAATTGTGTCTGCCTAATTTAAATCCATCACGTTTTATTTAAAAACAGTATTAAGCTTTAAAAGCAGTTGCTCATCGCTACGTAGCCTTTAATAATCCCACCGTAAAATATCTCGCAAGTTCCGTGTGGTTAAATGTTGCTAGCGAGGCGCGCGAGTGGAGATTCAACTCAGCAGGCAGATCTCCCTTCTTTATCTTTCCTCCCTCTTCACCGCGCGAGCCAGACACGCATGTGCGTCATATATAAACATTTCAGTATGATGCTGGTGAATTGGATGGTAACTACACGTCACAATGGCACCTAAAGGGAAATTAATTTTGTTGTGGTATATGCGATAAATATAAGATTGCAAAACAATTTGTTCCGGACATTAATAAAAAATATAAAAGCCATTGGTTTGCATTGCAATATAGGCATGGTGGTGAGAGGGTTTTACGGCACTTTAACTACGTCTTACAAGCCGATGAGGGTGAAGTGAGGTGAAAGAATACAACATCCAAGCCCGAGCAAGGATTTAAACCCAGGGCCTCTCGCAACGTAAACTGGCGCCTAATCCACTACGCTAGAGGCCGGCGCGATATCGAAAAAAAACAGGGCTTAGTAAATTATAAAATAAGGGGAGGCGGAGCAGAAAGGGGCATTTGCCCCGGGCCGCACATTCTAGAGGGCCTCGCTTTTGAAAAAGTTATATGATTAAAATAAATGGGCTTTTATTGAGTTCCCATTAATGTTGATGGTACCTGTGAAATTTATTTTAAAGTGTGTGTAAAGACGTCACTGATCTATGAGGACGCAGCTAGTATGACGAGAGGCCTATAAGCGCACATAATCACTTCAACTACGGTCGTAGACTTCAACTAAACAAAAAAAAGGAGGAAAGGTAGACTGAGATTTACATTGCTCCTGGCCTCGTATTCTAACAAAGAGGCCAAGGAAAAAAAAAAACAATTTCTCGTAGGAAACTAGCAGCTGCCTGCAGACACTGTGACATGCTGATGTTGAGAAATTTTTAGCGTAAACATCTTGTGAGTTGCATGTGGTCACGTGCGGTGTTTGTATTACTGTTGAGACTGTACCGATTGACCTTGACTACTTCAGCTCGCGCTCTACCACCCTAGCTTATCTCCAACAATTGTCTCTCACACATACACACGCACGCACATAGTCTATCGTCAGACAGACGAGAGTAAAGGGTGAGAACTTTTAATGTGGTAGAAGGGTGTTTGGTGCCAGCTTCTAGCACAGATAAAAAAGATCAGCCAGAAGTAGCATAAAAAATAAATAAAAAAGAATCTGCCAGCCCAGGTTGTTTGACATTCTTTTTTTTCATAGTTCTCCACATTACAGTGATAATTTCCCCACTACCCCCTCCTGTAAATTGATACGTACAAAGCAGTATATATTGTCCCCTCTTTTGCTTGTAGAAATGATAGCGTACTGATTTCCTCACGTTTCTTGTGATTAATGACTGCTTTCTCTCCTCCCCAGACACCCCTCGATAACACGGACAAATCGTAACTTGGACAGCTTCTTCCCCCTTTTAGACTGAGTTATCGAGGGTTCACTGAAATGTTGCCGTAATAAACTATATATTATTTATTTTATCACTATGAATTTCAAATAAAAATAAACGGGAATCACGTAAAACAAGAATAAATAAACGCATTCCATAACTTTTAACCTAAACAACCACCATTTTCATGTCTCGTTCGATACTCTCGGAATTTGCCGTCGCAGTGGAAAAATCGATTTTCTCGATTCGTATAATCAATGTCTCGAATCAGTCATAATTTAGTACGGAACACGTAAAAAATACCACAATTTTTTCATAATTTCGCACATAATTATTTAATTTCGAGATTTCGAACAGAAGTGACAAATTTCGCAAAAATTTTGCGATTCTACACATTGCGAAAAACACGTGTCTTTAGCTATAGCAACTATAGCAGGACAATAGAATTCAGTGTGCTTCCACTCGCTGCCTATTGGATCCGGCCTAGCTGGCGAAATATCGCGACTGCACTTCTGCGGACAAATGTGTTTATCTTCTAATGTGTTAATGAATTCTATCTACAAGTATCGCCCTGTATCTTTTGTTTGAAATGTAATTGGTAGCCTAGCAGCCTTTTCCCACCATATCCAAAATAAAGTCTAGGATTTAAAATCACACCTTCATAAAAAATACAATACCTAACTTGAATAGGTATTGTGGTAGGAGGGGCAGGGGAGGTAAAGAAAACTATTTATGATGATGAGAATACATCAAATAAGTGGTAAGGGACATGTTTTTGAAACAAGAGACTTTCTTTGATGCATTGTGACATACCCGTTTCCATGGCCTTCTCCCAAAACTGCTTTTGTTTTGTTGCAAACTCTGCCATCAGCTTCTCCTGCCTTTCCCTTGCTCGTCTTCTTCTGTCTTCTCGTTCCTTCTCTTCCCGTTCTTTCTGCTTCTCCTCAGACTCTTCCTGTTTCTGAGGCCAAAGACTATTCCTCGTTTCTACGATATTATCCCTGAAAAAAGACAACTTGCAAACTGATACAAAGTAAATCATCATGCATAAAACTAGGTAAACAACTGATTTCAATTAACGGTAACCACTACAGGGTTCCCACCAATTTGTTTCAGTAAATTTCCCTGAGTTTTCCCTGTTTTCCCTGTCAAATGATACATTTTCCCTGTACTTAAATTTAAAAAAAAAAACATGCAGTACACTAATTACGAAAAAAAAATTTTTTACGTAATATACAAATATACCTACACTACTAACATAACAATATTGCAAGCAAATTATTTCCAT
>PNEQ01096728.1:0-15190 GCA_003012365.1 Medauroidea extradentata | reverse complement strand
CGTGAGGAACGCCATAAGATTCCTCTGCGCAACAACCAATCAGACGTCGAGTGGGGTGATCACGTAAGTAACGCCACGGCCGTCGGCCACGCGGCCCTGCGAGAGAAGAATCTACCGACTGAGTGCCCGTTCTCCAATAACGGGCTGGCGCACCGGGCAATTCACTATCTAATCACCAACCCCCGCTCGCGTCACATTGCTATTACTTTTATAGGTTTTGTGGATTCTGCATTACAGCCAAAATAGCTACAGTGAGCATAATATGAAAAGATGTGAAAGCAAAACAATATTGCACTGATGAAATCACTATTTTAAGTTACTTAAATAGACTATAAAAATATTTTTTCCCTATTTTATGTACGGCCTACCCTTTCAGTAACCATTTGGTAATTTAATTGAAGCCTAACTTTTGTTTTCACCGAAGATGGCATTGAAAATTCAGTTTTGTTAGTGCTTATGTGAAACTAATGTACATATGTATTACTCTTGAGACGTCCACAATCCAATAAAATTTAACATATTACTCTTATTGCAGGTACAAACCAGTTTTACTCAAGTCTGCACTGACCTGAACACAGACCATTGTTCAATAGTACTGAAATACATTACTAAATTTGTTCAGTCGAAACTGTCAACTATTCTAGTGTTCTTTTGTTGCAGAAAATTGATAGTGCATGTCACCGGTAAAAAAGATTAAGATGAAAGAATTGAAACTTTTTACTATTTTATTTTGTTTTTGTTTTTATAGACTAATTCATCACCACTTTCTTTTGCCTTTAATCCTGGTTGAGGTACGCTTGCGGACGTAAACTACTGCTGCTGCGCCTAGCAACGTACTGAATGCCAGGTTCCTGCAACTGGTGCGTTCCCGATGCTGGTGCAGAGCTGTCCACACTAGTCGCCGGATGCTGCGAAAACACTGTTGATTCCAACAAGGCATTGCTCAATGCTTGTAGCCAACTTCAATGCACGATCGTACGTAAGGTTTTCTTCTGACAACAACTTTTGACGAGTGTGATCAGATTTAACACCACTTACTAATTTATCACGTAATCGCTCAAGCAATGTGTCCGCAAAATTACAATACGCACTTAACCCCTTTAAAGCACTTATGTAATCCAAAATGGATTCGTTCGGTTGCTATGTACGTTTATCCAACTTGAACCGCTCTGCGATGTAGTTAGGTTCTGGTTGGTTGTGATTACGAATAGCGGTGACCGCCTCCTTATACGACAGTTCTGCTGGCTTCTTTGGCACACACACATTCCTTAACAAACTATAAGTCTCTGTCCCTATTGACGTTAGTAACGTGCATAACTTCTTTTCCACTGGTAAAGAGTTGCAAACACAAAACAATTCGAAACGCTCCACGTACGAATCCCATGACTCTCGATCATTGTTGAATTCTTCAATCTTCCCCCATACTACTGGAACATGCTGTTGAACATCGCCGACGCCAATTTGATTTCCAGTGGACATGTTGATAATTTAGAACAACATTTGTAACACAATAATACCTAGTATCCTCGTCGCCACTGCAATGTATTGTGTGTACTCGGATGCATAAATAATACCACGATTAATGGAATCACACTGCACTTTACTTCCAAGCATCGTTGCACATTTTACAACAACTTCCGGTCATAGACAGTGATATACATGGTGTGTGCATACACACAATGATTGCTATGTCTATTCACAGATGTTTCTTAATTCAGACAGCACTCAAATGGAAAATCAAAACAATTATAACAGAACAAAACTGTCTGCTGAAGAAACAGTACCTTGTCTCTTATATTTCCTACGCAGGGATAGCATCTTGTATTTACTTTTTATTCTCTGTTGCAGTACGAGCTGCTGTTGAAGAAGCAGAATTCAGAAGTGGCAGCCCATGTGAGGTTTTCATGTTGCCTACTACCTTCTTGTGTGTCATCTTGTTGTTTTAAGTTTTATGTTGGTGCAAGTGTATGATTAGTCTATTAACATTCTTGCTGCATTACGAAAAATTTTCAGACTTTTTTCAACATGGGATGCTGTTGCTGCGGGAATATCAGTTGAAAGAGTGCAGAGGTAATGTTCTGTTTGTTCACTACTGTGGCTCTGTTCACTTGTAGGTTCTTCCTCCGAGTTTACCGATGCTGTAGTAGAGCCAGAATTTTCCAGTTCTTCTACAGTACAGTAACAGTGCTCTATATACAAAATAATGTGGGGACTGTTGATGTAGATTTCAGTTTGGTACAAATTCAAATATTGCACACATGTGTTTGCAGGGAAATCTGTACATCATAAAATTAAAGCAAGTGCTTGAGGCATCGTCAAAATTTACAAAATAAAATTTGTTTTTGTCTGTAGAACTTTGAACTCCAAAGATGCCTTCAGAAATTAGTGTAATGGACGCTTGACAGAGGTCTGGCTGGGCAGCACTGATCCTTGTCGTGCCATGTTTTACGAAGGTTTCTGGTCGATTTGTTAAGTATGATGGGATCTCTGTGTTAAATATTTTAATAGTGGAATTTTTTCATCAGTACTACTTGAAAGCAACTGGGAAATAGCTATTGATGATTGTTTTAACCATTGCTGTTAATGATTTGTCACAGCTGTAGCAAAGATAAGAGTGCTTTAACAATTTATTTTGGCTCTCAATGCCATAGTTTTTGTGGATAATTGTGACACAGTTTTTTCACTGAATGCTTGCTTGCACCCACCGGTGTGCTTCAGGTAACCACTGTGAAGAGAAATAATTCAGTGCTTTGTAGTTCTGTATTGTGACATTACTGACTTTTAGCTCCTCTACATTGTTTTGGAAGGTTATTTTATCAGGTGAAGCTACAACCGAGCATCAAATTTTTAAAATCTCTTCGCTATTACCAGGATTTAAATTTCCACTTTTTCTAATCCACCACACTGTGGAAAGAACACAAATATACTGTGCTACCAGGAAATGTTTCAATAGCATTTATTTCTGATTCCCAGAAATCTGTCATCCAGTAGCACGGTTGCCAAAAGGGAACCTAATCCTTGAAAACATTCAAAGCCTCTGTAACAAATTCTGTACTTTCAGCTTGTACTACAAACGTACCCACAACACTGTAACCAACATTTGTCTTTACAGCAAGGAAGAAAAGTTGCAGAGTGTATTTCGTTGTTTTGTAGGTTGCGTCTTAAAATGCATATTCTGAATACCACATAAGCAGGTCTTGTTGCCACTTCGTTTGGTGGCAAAATAGCAACGTTCTCACATCGTCGTCGGTGACGGGCCAGGAATATTCATCTTTGTTTTGAGTCTTCCATTGAGTTACTAATTCCTAAAGCTCTTGATAAATCTGGTTGCTTCCAAGACTAAAAGTTGCACGACATGGGAGTGAATTTATTTTTCACTGGGATAAAACTATGCATTGAGTCTGCTGGGCATATTTTCTTGAGAAAATTTGTGTTGTTATGTATTGATTTGCAAAAGTTTTACATCTCGAGTAGCAGTGATGCCTTTTCCAGTTATTCGTTTTATTTCTGTTGCAAGTTCAGGATGAATATTTTGTGCAAGTTGTGCCGATGCTATGAACTTTCATCATTACTAGCCTTTATATAAACCCTGAGGAGGCTAGTAGTTGGAGTTTCATTTCTTAATGCTTCTTTCAAATTCTTTGTCATCTGAAAAATACAGCCATATACAGAACACGGATTAGCCATGCAACTTTTAAAAATATTTGGTATTGTGAAGCTAAAAGAAAATGAAATTAACATTGCTACAATTCCTTCAAATTTTGTAATTCATGGCACTATATAAGTGAAATATAAATTATTTTTTTCCTTTATTGATTTATATTTCAAAATATTGTACTGAAATTAAATTTGTGGTTTAAAATTCAAAGATTTATTTATTAATTTTTTTAACAGCTATACTAAATCACTGTTTTGTTTGAATGCACAACTTTGAGACAAAAATGTTTTTAAAACAATCTTCAAATGTGTAACATTAGTTTTTTTTTTATGCACAAAGTATATTGCTGCAACACAATGAGCAACAAGAAAACTCATTACCTTCAAGTGGAATTACTTGGGATGGAACAATATGTGTAACAGATTTGAATAAAAAACAGTTGTACTTTAAATTGTCTGTTGGTACCCATGTATCTTAACTTTTATGGTTGGCAAATGTGATCTGTGAAATGTCTCTAACCCAAGTTTGTGGTACAAATTATGTGGTGGTACTTTACTCTGTTGTTTGTTTTCCAAGCAGTGAAATAGTTTTTAATTGGTGTTATAAACTCTACTAACAATAAATCATTTATTTATGGTGGCTTGCAACATTTATTTTGAGAAAAAACCTGTGTTTATTTAACTACACTTTTCATGTCTAAGATATACCATATTACATAACTAAATGAAGTAAAAGTTTGCTGTAGAGAGTTATTTTATCCTGTTTGTATCCCACAACTACTTAAAACATTTTTACGTGAAAATACATGTAATGTTTTTGTGAAATAATCCATTTGTCCACAAATAAACAAAATAATTATCAGCATTACTTTCAATTTTAATGCCTAGAGTGAACTATGATAATCAACATTTGTTGTGACAGTTAGAAATTTTAACTATGTAGTACACAGCACCAGTAAGTAAAAAATTCAGTTGTGCTTGCTGGTGTCAGTTCTTATGACATATGTATACTGTTTGAAAATTCACAGTGTACACCATTATTTTAATTTGCATTCTATACCAGTTAGTTGTTGAAGTAACCATTTTTACATATTACAAAGTAGTTACATACTTTTAGTTGCTTTGAACCCAAACTTTGCTTGGCGTTTTGTGTTATTTGTAAATATTTCCATACTAAATGGAACTGTGCACTACCGTTTCAAGATAACATTGAACTCCTTCGAGCCAAATCATGTTGTCTTGTGCACCACCACATTACTAGAGTTGGCCACCAGACCAGCATCCCTCAGAACATGCACTGTGCATGTATGCCAAAGTTTACCTCTATCGAGTGCAGTAACAACAGACGTCTCGACCAATTTCCTAATCAAGTGGTATTGTTTACCAGAAATTTTGAAAAATTTCTACTCTTCATAATTACCAATTATATTTTGCATGTTCATTCATGTCCACAGATAATGCTCCAGAATATTTTTAATGTGGCTTGTATTTTGTTATGGAGACTTGTGAGGTTTTTAGTCGCTCAGAATTGTGTGGATATTTTCTGCTAGGGTAATTGCAGTGATAAATAAATGAAACTTCTATGTTCTTCGTCTTTGTGAGCCAGGCTACAGTATTCTGACGTCATAACCTCTCAATAGCTACAAAATACTAAATTATTTATGTAATGCAGTGTACTCATGTAAAGATTTTTCCAACCAATCCTAAATAACCAAATGAATTCTAATTGATTTTATTGCACCCTCAGCAGTCATATTTTTAAGTATTTAACTTTTGACATAGTTAATTTCAGACTTACGTCTGTGATAGTTATAAGTTTTATTCTAAACGTGATTTATGTAACATTTTCCTTTAATTTGCATTTTGATTCGCAAGAGACGTACACAGGATATCCAGAAACAAACACGTACTAAACACACCACGTGAATCCTGGGCTAAGTTGGTGACTGCAAGGGCATGGAGAAAGTCCCCTTTTGCGATCCACGTCCAAGTACAATGTTACATCAAGTAAACAAAGAATCATGTTTAGACTGTTAATTTTAACCTGCATCCATAATATGCAGGTCAGAATAGTAGTAGTAAGATACATGTGGAACGCAAGAGAGGACTAATTATAGTGCTGTGTTGCCACATTGTGCACATAAAATGTCATCATACAACATTTTGGCACTAGCATTTCATCTGCAATTTTGCACAAAATTTGTGTGGTGTTTCTGGGCATCATGTATAAATGATAAGATGTCAGTCTGCCACAATTTTATTTGAGCACCTAACACTTGCTCAGGTCAACACAAATAACAAAATATATCACACCTTTAACAAGTGAATGGGCTTTAACTATTTGCTACATAATTTCTCAATAATTACATTTTTCATAGTCCCCCGTATGGTCTCACATAAACTCTTCCACTAAGCAAATGTCTTGACTTAAAACTTTATGGTACTGGCCACGTAAAAACTCTACGACTCACACTGGTACAAATTGCACCTTGCAGCACAATATTAAAATTTCTCTCCGTGTTTTTTTCATCTTACGAAATTTTTGTAGCTGAACAAAATAAGTGACTTGTTCTGCTATCTCACATGATTGAATCTACTTTAGATTTAGCAAATCTATGCCTGTCTAGCCACTGAGCAATTTTCATAAATTCTGTGCAGAGTCAGGTGTTGTACAGTACACCTCTCTTGAACCACACATTCTTGCTACAGTGTATTTGGTTACAAGCAATTAATTAACACTTCAGATGGTTAAGTGTAGCTGTGCTGGCTGAGATATGTGCACACTTCATTAATATTTTGTGTACAGTGGTTATGTTTAACGAACAAAGTGTTTGAATTGATCACATGTTTATGTATCATTATTTACTCTCGCTAACTAGACCAGTTAGTTCTCGCCCATAAGAACTATCAACAGATTAGTACCACACTATCCATTATCTTCAGCTAAACATCAACACGTTGCTACTGTTGGTTAAAAAATATCACAAACCATTCACCCCGAAAACATTGACTCTACCATCCAAAACTACACAGGTCAGGTAGCATACTTATAAATACTCACCACCAACTTTATTTCAACTTATTGGAATCCTTCTGCAGTGAACAAAAGACAAAGGTTACTGCTTTCCATAATACAATGTTTGTAGCTAATAATATTAATTGATGACTTTTTTTTAAACTGTAAAACTCAGATTGTAATATGATGCTCTGACCTTAAGATACATTTTCCATACACTATTTATTGATTTTTTAAAATAATGACTGGTGAGTCTCATGTTTTAAAACAGCCATTAAATTCTTAAATATTAATTTTGTCATTTTTGCAATTGCCACCTCACATCAATAATTTAAAAACTGAAGTCAAACTTTATTAGAATAATTTAATCCCTTTATAAAATGTGTGGCCCTGCTCTGAGATTACCAGGTACTCAAGGAACCCAATGAACATAAACATTTCTGTTTATTTTTTTTTACAACTCCTAATTTCCTCAGATAACATTACTGCAATGGTCCAGTGTTTTTCTCGCACCTACTGAAATAAAATTCCCTAGTGCAGCTACAAGACTTTCTTAATAAAAAAAATGATAAATCCAGTTCTTTATCTTTCTTAGAAAAATAAATCTAATTTTAGCAAGAATTTGTAAGGATTAAATTTTTGTAATTAGGCAAGTTAGTTTCATTTGATATATGCACTAACAGGGAGGTACTACTATAAAAAAAATCTATATGTCAGATTTACATTTACACATGCACAAATATTTTCAATGTAACATCACAAAACTTACCAGTTCACCAGCTTTTAGACCCTGTGAACAATGCATGTGGCGCACCTTTACAGTTGTGAATAGTGACCCAAAAAAATCAATGTTGGGGTACTGTCCAAGCTTCCCATTGGTGTAGCTTAAATATACCTTTGATTCATTTTTACCATCTGTAATGTAGACAACAACAAACATGTTAAAAGTTTACCTTAGACAAATGTTGAATGCAAACCGTTTGGGGAAATGGTTTGATTTGCTATTTTGCAGCTTGATTGCAAGTCGTAAATTAAAGTTATTACTGTACAATATTTTTCCTTTTATTACTAAAAATGTGAAACTATGAAAATGTAATTTAAATTAATAAATTTCAGTACTCAACTACATACATTATCACGTACATTCCTATTCACACAATCCACACAATAAAATTCTACTATTAGAAATAAAACATACTATGTGATGTATTATTAAATAATTGTATATTGTGTTTTGCGCCCCTTACGATTTGGAATGGGTTCACCGCCTCCCTCTTTCCGACACCTCTCTTCTGGACTATTTGAAGTGTAGGCAATATGCAAGTAGGACACATGTATTTCACAAACACACAGCAATGCACATTGCACCAGATATGTAGATGCTTTAGTATAAGTACTTGAAGTCAGTTATTGACTTTTTGGTGTTGCTTGTCATTACATAAATTAACATGTAATTCTGTGTGCTGGACCACAGTTTCTTTTCACTCTTATGACATCGTCATTTAGGCTTAATTGATCTAGAAGTAATGACATTTATTTTATTTGCTAAAAATACACAGTGTACATGCATTTAATTATTAATTATGTTTTGAGTTATTTACACACAGTGTAAAACTTCATATTCAGATTCCCTCGGCCTTGTCGAGAACTTTATGTGAGAAGAGACAGATCCATATTAGAACTAACCTAAGCTACGTCATGAAGGTAGTAGTATACATGGGATGCTGGGACTTTCATGAAGTCAATGCTTTATGCCAGTTTTGCGTGAACAGTGCATTATTTTAGCCCAACATAACAACTGTAAGTGTTTACGAAAACGTAGTGTTAATCTACTCTGTTTGAATGGAAATAATTACTTGTGTTGCATTCGGGTGTAAAGATGGATAAAATAAAGGAAAGAAATCCGCTACTGTTACATTTCATGGGTAAAAGGCCATGTTTCATATTTACATAGTGTGAATTATGTGGTTCAACAATTGTTTATGCATATAAACCTAGCGATCTAACCTGAAAATATGGCCACATAGATTATTTATTTACGCGTATGTACATCACTGATGATATGCAGCTGCTTGTTAATGGCAATAAAACAAACACATTTGCACACAAAGTGTTAAGTAAATAGCAATAACTAGCAAAAATATATTAAACAATGTTAGCTCAACAATGATTTCCACGCACAAACGGTAGGCAACGTCGGTACTCACAATGGGCACAATTTGAATCAGAGAGGATGAAATAACAAATAATCCAAACCTAATTGCTAATCATATCTGTGAGCATTTTTCTGAAATAGGAACTAAGCAGGCCGACTCCTTAGTTATACTTCCATGTGACAATATTAACAAATTGCACACATTAAGTGTTTTCCTGAAACCAGTCCATGAAAATTAAATTCATACTATAATCAATTACCTTTAAAACAAATGTGTGGGTCAGAATATGATAACCGCTAAGTTTAAACAGTGTAAATATGTTCTTGTGGCACTGCTTGTAGAAGTCATAAATCAGGCTTTTTGCAATGGTATTATTTCTGACTAGCTGACAATGCCAAGGTCATACCTAAAATCAGGTAATCGTAAACTGGTCTATAGCCATACCTAGGCCTAAAGTAGCCATTCAAATTAAATATTTTTCTCAGAAGTATATTACTGGATAATTCTGTGAAATATAATTATACATAAAAGAATGTAAGCTTTAAATAGGTTAGGAAACTATGTTTGGTAGTTAAAAGTCCTGTTCATGAACAAGTTTTCTTTTACTTACATTTTCATAGCTGCCAATAGTTCCGAAACTCTCTCATCACCAAGAAAATGAAAGACGAAATAAATAAATAAATGACAAAATAATTATTGATTACTGATACAGTTCCGTTACTGCTGACAAACACTGACAGAGTATTCTTCCGGTAGCCATGATGGCGAAATATTTGTATCTCGTAGCTGACTGAATTAAATAGTATAATAAAATGGTCGTTCACTTTATTGATCTCCGATAAAGTACAACAGGTTATGTGCCCAGACTTGCAAACCTGGAAAGAACCTGATCGCGGCACGCACACAAACATAAATGGCGACAAGATTGTGAAAATCTAGAAGTGCCACGTGGTCGCGAAAAGTGTGGGATAACCCTAGCATTTATAATACTTATCGCACAATGTCTAGTTGCAGAATAGGCACGTCAGGCACATCGGGATCACCGGTCGTGGAAAGACTTCTCGGATGTGAAAACTATTCATCGTGGAAGTTCGCCATGAAGGCCTACCTAATCCACGACGAACTTTGGGACGTGATTGAGACAAAATCAGTGGAATCCAGGACAACAACGCATGGAAGAAGCGAGACCAAAAGGCACATTCACATATTGTTCTGTCCGTGGATAAAATTAATTATTCACACATCAGGGACACTAAGACAGCGGCTGAGGCATGGCTGGCATTGGAAGGCTCATTCGAAGACTCGGGACTGACTAGGCATGTTGGTCAGTTGAATGTACTAGTCACGACGACACTAGATAATTGCCGATCAGTAGATGACTACTGCGACTGCATAATAACTACAGCCTATAAATTGAGATGAAATTCAATGCCAGTGATGAGTGTGTCGGAACTCTACTGCTAGCTGGATTACCCGAGAGATATCTACCAATGATAATGGCGATGGAAAGCTCCGGACATAAAAGATCACAGGTGATAGTGTGAAGGTGAGTTACTTCCGGAAATAAAGATGGAGGGAGCGAGCAACAGTGACCAGTGACGAGACAGCCTTGTATTCAAAAACACAAGGGCAACGGAAGACAGTGAGATGCTACAAATGCAACAAGCGAAACCACATTGTAAAGTTCTACAACAGCGAAAGTGAAAAATTTTATGTATTCTGTATCTACTCAACTACATGATCACAAAACACGGATGTCGGGTGCCACCCAAGGTGAGAAGAAGGCATTCCTGGCTGCAGATCCTTGAGACGCCTGATCAAGAAACTCATGGTATTTGGACTCGTGTGCGTCGACCCACATCACGCACAATGAAAAGGAGTTGCATAACCAAAAGTAATGTGACAGCACCGTTACAGGGGCGAATGGGAGTGACTAGTGGCAAATGCCTCTGGTTGTGTAGACTTACATTTTCGTGTGAAAAACGAAGTTGTTGAGATAGAGGCAAGTGACATGCTACATATTCCAAGCTCAACTGTAAATCTACTCTTGGTAAGCAAGACTGTCAGTAAAGAGAATAAGGTATGTTTCAACAGCAAAGGTGGTTTTGTGTACGACCCAGATGGACCTTGTAAATGTCATTTCTCGCCTTTTCACAACAGACACAAACGAGATGTGTCATTATGCTGCCAACCAACAATCTTGTCTGTGGCATCGTAGGTTGGGGCATTTGAATGGTGCAGGCATGTTGCAATTGGTCAAGGTGTCCAAGGGAATGGAAGAAGATGCTGTAACCAAAGACCCATGTGATTTCTGTGTGATGGGCAAACATTTGCATCTCCCATTCATAAGTGGAAAGCGTTCTCAAGGTATTTTGGACCTAGTGCACACCGATCTTTGTGGCCCTATGAATGTTCTATCCATGGGGGGCAGTAGTTACTTCTTGATTTTTGTGGAAGACCATTCAAGGTACATATATGCTTACTTCTTGCAGGAAAAATCTGAGGTTGCGAACGTATTTAAAGAGTTTAAGTGCTTGGTGAAGAAGCAGACAAGCGGGTCCATAAAAGCCCTTCATTCTGACAATGGAAGGGAGTACGTGAATGGAGACATGAGAAAATATCTCTCTTCACAAGGTATTGTGCACCAGACAACAGTATGACACAGCCCACAAGAAATGGGAGCCGCGGAGAGAACTAACAGGACATTTGTCAAGAAGGTGCGCACGATGCTCCTTGATGCCAACCTACCAAAACAATACTGGGCGGAGGCAATTCTCACTGCTGCATACCTGACAAATTGATCTACTTCAAGTGCCCTTCAGCAAGAGACTCCCTACAAAGCTTGGCACAAAAGCGAACCTAATCTATCCAACCTGAAAGTTTTTGGGTGTAAGGCCATGACACACTTCCCCAAACCACATAGAAAGAAGTGGGACCCGAAGTCTGAGTGGTTGATTTTTGTAGGTTACTGTGAAAACTAGAAGGGGTACAGACTCGTAAATGAACAAACAGGAAAGTTAACCATTAGTCGCGATGTGTTCATGGAGCAAGAAGAAAAATACACTCCACATGAAGCAGTTGTGAAAACATTCGATAAAGTGTTCACACAAGGACTTGAGACTGAGACTGAAAAATCTCAAGAACATACTGAGAACCATGAGAGTGAAGAACCATTTCAAAGTTTAGAACGCGAGAAACAAGAGAGACATGTCCAAAGGGAACAGCAGGAAACACGAAGATCTTCCAGACCCCCAAAACCAAAGGAATGGCCAGATTATGTAACATAACATGTTACGCTGAGAGCTTAAGTCTGCCAGATGGACATACAGATGTGGATAATGCACTTAAAGGTGAACATTCTGCAGAGTGGAGGAGAGCCAAGACAAAAGAGTTTCTGTCGCTAGTTAAAAATGACACATTGGAAGAAGTTGAAACACCAAAGGGCACAAAAACCCTAAAAACTAAATGGGTGTTCAAAGTGAAACCAGGTATAAACAATGAACCAGAAAACTTCAAAGCCAGACTTGTTGTGAAAGGTTGCAGTCAGATTGAAGGGGTGGCTTATGAGGAAACTTATTCATCCGTTGTCAAGCACTCATCTGTAAGATACATCTTGTCTCTGGCAGCGAGGGAAGACATGGATATAGATCACATGGATGTGACAACGGCCTACCTATATGGACACCTGCAAGAAGAAATTTACGTCAACCCCCCCCCCACCCGCCAAGAGTTTGCGAAGCCCAGAAAAGTGTGGAAATTGAAAAAGGCTGTGTACAGACTAAAACAAGCAGACCGAAAATGGAACAGGAAACTTGACGTGAAGTGTTGCATAAAAACTGTTTCATACGGTCTGATGCAGATCCATGTGTGTACCATCTTCACGAGGGTAGCCAGTTAACTGCAATAGCTGTGTACGTTGACAAATTATTGATTTTCTTCAACGACAAAAGTGCCATGCAAGACACTAAGAAATGAAAGATTTAGGGCCAGCAATGCAGTGTCTAGGGACAAATATTACCAAGGACCGTAAAGAGGGAAAAGTGTGGATATCTCACGAAGCCCATGCAGAAAGTATATTCCAACGCTTTGGCATGGCTGATGCGAAACCAGTTGTAACGCCTCTGGACCTTGGAATCAACCTGGACTGTTCTGAAGAGGTCAACACCCCATACTGAGAAGCGATAGGCAGTTTGCTTTACCTATCGCAAGTTTCCTAACCTGACATCTGCCATGCAGTGAATCTACTGAGCAGGTACAACAACAACCACAAGAAGGTGAACTGGGTAAGAGGTAAAAGATTTTTACAAGTTAGAGTACTCCAGGGTCAGTAACAGGCAGTTGGAGACATACAGTGATGCAGACTGAGGTAACAAGGTAAATCAAAGGCACTCTATCACCGGGTCATGCTTCAAACTAACTGGTGGTTTGATCTCGTGGCACAACAAGAGGCAAAAAACTTTCACACTGTCAACCTGCAAGGCTGAATATATGGCAGTCTGTGCAAGAGATGTTATGGTTGAGGCAACTGATGTCAGAAATTGAACCTAGGAGTGTGGAAGAGTCGCTTGATGTGTTCTGTGACAATAGGGGTTCAATCCAACTGGCCAAAAATGTAATGACCAATGCCAGGTCAAAACACATAGATATCAGACACCATTTCCTTAGGCAGCACATAGATTCAGGGGTAGTAAACATTAAGTACATGTCTGAAAAAATGCTGGCTGACGTATTGATGAAGCCATTAAGCAAGGTAAAACAGAATTTGGACTTGCAGACAGTGAAGTTTGAGATGGACCCTAGGCTAAGTAAAATATCCTCTTTGCCTCCTGGGAGAGATACAAATTTATGGGGTGGTGTTGAAGAGTAAATTTGTATGTGTTAAGTTGGCAGCAAAAGGAGAAAGTTGTAGCTGCATAAAGTGTTTTGTCTTTGTAGTAAGTATTCTTCTTCCAGTAGCCATATAGCGAAACAATTGTATCACGTAGCAGACTGGATTAAATAGCACTGTATAATCAAATGGTCTTTCACTTTATTGATCTCCGATAATGTTCAACAGTAATAATTAAAAAGTGTTCATTTGAATCTGCAACTGAAACCGTATTTAAAAAAAAATGGGCTTATGGCTCTGGTTTATAAAGTTTTATATAATAAGTGACTACAAATTATGTAACTTTAGAACCATTGTCCATTACCCATTATCAAATAAGTAAGTTTAAATTAAATACTTATTGGTGTAGTCATTCTTTTTTTATACAAAAAAAAACCTTAATCAATATATAGATAAATATACAAAACAAGAAGGAAACTGTTAAATGTATAACAATAAAAGACCAATTTTATGTACTGCTGCATTCGTTGAAGTACTTTCAGTTTGCAGAATGACATTTAATGTCAATAATACTGTTGCGTGCCATGTACCTGGAGGCCTGTGGTCGGCAGCTGTTTCGTAACACTTTGTGGACTGGCCCCTGAATCACGGGCTGGGTGGCTACGTGATGGAAGTCACGCCGAAGAAACGTCATAGATACCTGTCCCAACTGCGTCTTAACTCTATGAGGGCGGCCTACGTGACTCAAGACATGTCCGAAACATGTTGTAATATCTATTTTTAGACCTCTGTAATGCGGTAAATCTCCGACAGTTTTGAAGAGTATAATAGGGCCAAATCGACAGATTTGGGAGAGTTCGTGCTAGAGGAAGGTGCTATGCTTGTGGAGAGAGGCTGGTGAAGACCCGATTGGAGTATCTAGGACATATTGTGACTCCCGAAGGCAATGAGGCTAAACCAGAGTCGGTCAAGGCTATTCTGGAAGCCAGTTCACCTAGAAGCAGGAAAGAACTACGACAATTTCTAGGAACCTGCAACTGGCTAAGGGAGTATACCCCTCACCTGGCAGAGACGACAGCCCCATTGAACCATCTACTGAAGAAAGATGTCAAGTACCAGTGGAGGGCAGAACATCAGGATGCCTTTGAGAAAGTCAAGACGCAGTTCAGGTTCATTGGGCTCGTCCACCACATCTCCCATGGCTTACCGGCCATTACACATTAATCCTTAAAACAGTGACCAACTGCCACTCCATACTTAAGCCCTGTCGTCATAGACGAATAGCAATATGGAAAAAAGAACTTTACTTTTTTTTTTATGAAAAATTCCACTGTATCTGCAGGAAAACCATACATATTACACCACTGGAAATAATATGCAACAAGCATTACACATACAAATATCACTTTGTGATCTAGCTTATCCAAGCCATGTATCACCTTCACCACCGGGTGCCTTCTGGCCCCAACATGGTGTGTTCACTCTTAAAATTATACCTAACCTATGTCCCTAAAGTAACTTACAATTAAACCA
>PNEQ01096727.1:0-15189 GCA_003012365.1 Medauroidea extradentata | reverse complement strand
AACATGGCCAATCTTCTAGTTCACTTACATTCATTTTAGCATTTATACATTAACTATTTATAATATACAACAACACCATAATAAACACTAATAAACAGACATAACCTCTACTCAGTACAAAACACTGACAATACAGTTTCACCATAGAATAACTAATACTTGTGTTTTCTGTGCCTTTACTGCGCATATTACCCAGCCATGCATGCGCAGATGTGTGCTTGACTGACTAAGGCTTGTTTGGAAAATAACACTGCTGACTTAGGACATTTTGGAAAAAAATCCAACTTACACTGTAGTATAAAAGCTATGACTTAGGAGCTTTTGGAATCCCTGTTACAGCCAGCGATGCAAACAGTAAAATGTTGCATATTCCACCTATAAACACAATATTGGTAAAAAGTGACTTAGGCACTTTTGGAATCCACCTCTTCAAATTTTTTCTAAGGTTAAATTTTCAATGCTCACTTAATCCCGAATGGCCTATACCAGAGACATTTGCTAATAGTTCATTCCCGTTTGCTCTTGTCACTGTACTGTCACACACCTTTCGGTTATGTAGGTGTAACCCCTCTTATTTGTACGTGATGTGAGTCTATGCACATGAGTTCAAATTTCTTGATTGGACGTTCTGAGGATCAGCAGCCATGAGTGTTTTTTCCCGCCAAGTTTAGCACCCGACTTCCCCTTTTTGTAATTTTATTGTTGAGTAGAGTTCTTGTGGTTTTCGCCTTCGTTGCTGCAGAACTTTGCAATGTAGTCTGGCTTGTTGCATTTGTAGCATCTTAGTCATCCGATGCCCTTGTAATTTTTAGCACAGGACTGTCTCGTCACTGCTGCTCGCACCATCTATCTTCATCTGCTGCAGTAACTTTACCTTCCCACTATCACCTGTGATCTTGAGCATGGAATTTTCCATTGTCATTATCGTCGGTGGGTATCTGTTGGGTAATCCAGCTTGCAGCAGGGATCCAACTCACTCGTCGCTGACACAGAACTTTTATATCATTTAACTTGTAAGTGGTCGTTACTCTGCGACCATAGTAGTCGTCTACTGATCAACATTTGTCTGATGTGAATAGTATGTTCAACAGACCAACATGCCTAGTCAATCCCGAGTCTTTGAACATTCCTTCCAATGCCAGCCATGCCTCAGATGCTGTCTTTGTGTCCCTCTGGAGTGTTAATAATTAATTTTATCTGCGGACAAGACTATATGAGAATGTGCATTTTGGTCCCTCTTCTTCCACACACTCTTATCCTCCGATCCCGCTGTTTGTGTCTAGTCACGCCCCAAAGTTCTATGAGGAATAGTTTTCACACCTGAAAAGTCTTTCAACGACCGGTGATCCTGATGCACCTGATGTGCATATTTTCGAGCCAGACATAATGCGACGAATATTATAACCGCGATGAACACGTAGTACATGTAGGTTATCCCGCACTTTTGACGACCGCATGGCATGTTATATGCTTTCGTCCCCTTTCATGGCCTGCGATCGGGCTCTCCAGATTTGCGAGTCTGGGTCCATTACCTGTTGAACTTCTGGAGTTCAAGAATACATACGAACATTTTGTTTGTCTATTATTTAATCCGCATCATGCTGCTATACACATACCATTTTCAATATGGCTGACTGGAAGAAGACTTCTCTTCCAAACAAAGAAAACCACAACATTCTCGCATACAAAGCTTTTCCTTATGCTACCAACTTAGGTGCACAGATGTACTCGTCAACATCTGTGAAAAATGGTTATAAATATATTTCTCCATCATTAATAATAGGATTGCTCAAACCTGCTGTGTATCGCATGTTGCCTACCTGGAAGGCTTTACATTTTCTACATCCATTTTCTCGCCAACAGTTCCCATGAGGGTGTTGCGATAAGGTGAAAATTTTTGTTCATCAGGGTGTCCTGCTACAAACTCTTGTCATTTAATAGCCGAAAAGTAGTGGTACAAATTCTGTGTCAGTTTGACCAACCACATTATCTACTGCATGTGAAAGGTATTCAAACCCATTTTTTCACATATTGCAGATCTTGTAATTACTAAACTGCATCCAGAAATTCATTAGTAATTTTGTCTTACTTTTGGCAACTTTTACAAATGTTGGTTTTCAAAGTAAATTTTCAATAGCCAATTTCTCCCAGAAAATTTGCGTGAGCCAAAAATTTTCATTACATATATTTACATAATACTTGAATAATATCGTATAGTTTGAAACATACTTTTGTGAACATTCAGCATATGCGCGCACTAAATTGTATTTATTTTGCTACTGGATGTAGTCTGCAGGAGAAACTCTTCCCTTGTTTCGCCTGGTCACTAGAATGTTGGTTACTCAATGCTGTAACAGATACTATTATTAAGTGTGTTTAGATGTGATATGCTTATATTGGAAGATAAAGTATGCTAAGTTATTAAAAGGGGATCGTGCAGTGGGTAGAACACTTATTTCTAAGCTATCCGGGTCCGCTTCCTGATGGGGTCAACCCCGATTTTCGTGTGAGAATAGTGCTGGTTTTCTCAGGGATCTCCCGTTATGAAGCTCTTCGTTCCGGCGCAGCTTACCAGGTCTTAAAACCAGCATGTGTTGTTAACGTGGTTGTCTGGGTTAATGTATTTAGTGCTATCGAGGCCTAGAAGTGCAGTAGCAACAAGGACGACATAGCATGTACATCACACCTCACTATAGCCTTTAGGTGTAAGTCACTGAACTGGAGTGCGGTCTTCTCCCTGACAGTTACCCTCTATGAGACATTCAGGGGTGACATAATTTAATGCCGTAATGTTGAAAGTAAAGGTGCATTCTACACACCTGTACCCAGTGGCGACTCTAGGGTTGTTGGCAGTTTCAGAGAACTGTATATATTGAGTGCTAGTTGACGCTACAACCACTGGTATGTAGGTGCCGCTTATTACTAACTAGCCACAACGCTATAAGTAGCCAGTACATATTTCATGGTCATTGGTATACGGCGGCACGTTCACATGTGTGTACAGTTCTCGGCAACTTGTGCCCTCCCTTTCATAAACCCTCGAGCCGCCAGTGCCAATACCTTTCAAAAGGTTCTACGACAAGATTTTCATACCTGAAAAGGGCCTCAAAAACGGTTATTTTCGCGATTTTCGGTCGCGAGAAGACAAGCCATAAATTGAGGATGTGAATGAAGTATACCACGGGGGTAACATAAGGTCTGAATGAGGGCAAGGGAACTGAAGCCAAGAGGGGGGAGAGGTGGCCACTAAATTTGCCAGCCACCATACTGCTTTAACCTCAAAAATACACACCAGACTGGTACTTTTTATGGTACATTAATGAATTATGCTGTTTAATTGATGTTTTAGGTTGAAAACTCTATATTTTAGCCCTGTTTACTCACCACCTAACTAATATTTCCTCAATTTTTAATTAGTCGGCCATATTGATACCAGCCATGTCAAGTGTTTGTTTGGTTACAATTCCCAGTGACATGCGCCATCTGGACCCTTCTAACATCTTTGGAGTATACATGAGTAGTAGGGAATAGAAGGTGCACTTTGGGGGGGAGGGTGTCGGTGCTCGGTGCCTCGGCCGCCATCTTGGCCACCATCTTGTCGGTCATATTGTCGGCCATCTTGACAGCCATTTTGTCGGATATCTTGTCCACCATCTTGTATTTCATTTCTCCTGCTCTATCATTCCATTACATTGTGATCTCTCATTCCTTCGTGAATAATCTAGGTTATGTTTCCTGCTCTGTCATTCTTTCGCGACTAGTCTGCTCTATCATTCTGTTAATTTTTATCCTGCTCTATTATTCCATTACTTCATACTCTCTTGTTCCTTCGAGAATAATTCATGTTCTTTGTTTTTCCTGCTTTGACATTCTTTCAAAAATAGTCTTGTATTTTGTTTTCTCCTCCTCTGTCATTCTGTTAATTTTTTCTCCCATTGCTCTCTCATTCCTTCTAGAATGATCTAGGAAATGATTTTTTGGCATCCATTTTTTCCTGCTCTGTCATTCTTTCGAGAATAGTCCAGAGCATGGGTCTCAATGTCCTGTTCTGTCATTCCATCTAGCATGGCTCGGCACCGACAGACGGCACCCTCTCTCTCGGCACCGACGGATGGCACCCTCTTTCCATGTCATCAGTCTCTCTCTCTCTCTCGACACCGACAGACGACGCTCTCTTTCCAAGTCATCAATCTCTCTCTCTCTCCTCTCTCTTTCTCTCTCTATCTCTCTCTTATCTCTTTCTCTCTCTCCTCTCTCTCTCTTTTTCTCTCACCTCTCTCACTCGACACCGACAGACGACGCCACCATTCTTTCTCTCTTTTTCCAGCACTGATTGATAGGCAGTGCTGCAGTCGGCAGCCATGTTTGTTCCAATTGTTACTTTGTTGTCTGGTAGAGTGTGCTAGTGTCAATGATTTTAAGAACGAATTCATGTGTGAGTGAGAGCTCGCCATTATGATTTTTTTTGTGTAAACTAAAAATTCTTTCGGCGACAGCTAGGATCGAACCATGAATCCTTGTGTACCTGGCAAAGTCATGTACCATTTGGAAGATATCCGCCATTTTATTTTCGTGTTCACATCGACTACCTTTTCATCCATATTGTTTAATCAATCGATAGTCATTTGTTAACTTGGATTTTTTCCTGCGCATCATCTTCTAGGCTTTGAGGATGTATTGTTTTATTATTTTATGTTTTTAAGGTATATTTTTTAAACATTTTTTTCATTCTTACACAGTATTTGGTGTTGATAATGTCATTGCAATGCCCTCAAGCTTTACCACACACAATATTACTGATACACAAATTTGATAGCAGGTCTCCAGGCTTGGGACTGAAGCTATACAATATGATGGCAAAACCAGCATATTGTATAGGCGTTTTACAAAGCAGAAAAGGAAATAACTAATCCATTTTGAGAATTGAATCTAGTACAGTCTTTGGTGTTGATCATGTTAGTGCAATGCCCTCAAGCTTTACCTCACACAAGATTGCTGTTACACAAACTTGATAGCAGCTCTCCAGGCTTGGCACTGGAGCTATGCAATATGATGGCAAAAACCAATATATTGTATAGGAGTTTTACAAAGAAGAAAAAGAAACAGCCAATCCATTTTTGAGAATTGAATCTAGCAAGAAAGATGACAGCCACAGAGAGAGAGTAGAGATGGACAGATATACGAGATAATACTACCTCTAGTAACTGTAGTGCGTGGGATGTGTGGACAGCGGTTGCAAGGAGAGGGAAAATAAAAACATTCTGCAACGATTGCAATTACATTTGTTGAGCTACACCGTTTTTAAGGTCGGTAATCCCCACTTGGGCTACGAAGTGCTGCTGCTAATGACTGGCGATGGTTTTATTTTTGCTCTGACAGTCTTATTGCTGGTAACCGTGTGGTACTGTATGGATGCCATCATCTAGTATAATTATTTTATCATCGTGCCAAGACAAAGCTACTTTATTTATGGTTTGCGTGTACAGATCGTGATGGTGTGATTTGATGTTATTTACATTTTCCTGCATTGTTTGCCTTTCGGTCAAAATTCTCTTGTAGTCCTGAAAAGTGATTTTATTGTGTACCGCCGACAACTGTACACCCTTGGCTTTCTTTACTTCCTTAGTGCCGCACTTGTAGCTATACATCTTGGCACAGTGGCCCACAAACTCATTCATAATTTCACCACTGCATTCGTCTTTAAACTTTCCAACGACTTTTTTATTTGTTGCAGAATGGCATGGGTGAGTAGGAGGGTAGCGGCTGTTGTCAAACTCCGACATGAAAATGGGATCAGCTGAAAGGTCTTCGTAGTAGTCGTCTGTATGTATCTCGTAAATAAGATTGTCAGTATCCGTATATGCCAATTGAATGTTGTCGCCGTACTTGTTCTTCATGACATTGTAGTGGAAGGTGTACATCAATGTTTTGCTCAAATCTAGAATGGAAAACCCTGTGTAGATAGGCTTGTCGAGCACTATTCTTTCCTTCTCCAGTTTTATTAGAGCTAAATTTTCATTGTACACAATGCGGCACTTGAACAATGGTCTGGAAATCAATTTCTTGGATTTGCGCTCTGTGCATACTAGTTCCATGGCCTGACGTTTCTTGACATTTTCCATCTGTTTGCCGAAACACGAGTTATTCATTAACTTGAAAAAATCATTTTCAAAGTCATTAGCAGCAGCCTGGCATTTAGCAGTGTTTAAGTCAATGTACGGTTTCAGCCATGCTTTCTGCTCAAACTGCAACACCCTATGGACATGTGCTACTTGCAGACTGTGTGATATTGCCTGCTTCAGGTTGACGTAGTGTACAATGTATTTTTCCTTGCTCATCAAGGTCGTCATCAGTTTTCCCTGCTTCGAACCAGGAGGGCACTCGCTCACCGGCAAGAATGGCAAGTCCTGGTGAGCTTCATGCAGATGTCATGGATATGAAACATCTACCTCCAGAATGTAGCCTATTTCGCCATCGTCGGGTACGCTGGTGACATCAATGTTCGTGTCAGTCCAGTGAAAGTTTCAGACCGGGAGACACTGACATATTGCCCAACCATAAAGGTTGTTGGCATCAAGGTACTGGAGGTACGCCCGTTCTTTCGCAGCATCGTATGTCTCGGTCAAGTAGGGGTTGTTGGCAATACAGTGTAGCTTAATACACTGAACCACACCGCCCCTAATCCCTTCTTCAATGAACAAGTACATGTCATAGTCGGTGAGCAGTTCCAGGGAGATCTTTGTTTCTTTGAGCATAGCATCAAAGCTGAAGCCGGAAGCACTCACGAGCGCATGCAATCAAGGCTGTATGTGTCGAGACAGAGATTTCTAAAGTTTTCAATAATGTCTGCCAAGAGAAGTACGTCGCTTTTGAGGTAAATATCCAAGTACTGGCCCAGTGTTTTGCACTCGAATGCGGACCAAACATCTTGGGAGTGAGCATAGTCAGCATCGGATATTTGCATGCTGCTTAGACGGTTGAAAAAGGCATCTTGAGATGGTAACTGCGCCTCGTCCAGTTTATCCCACGAATCGACATAGTCGCATGGGAACACGCCTTTCCGCATTACCAGCGCCATCTTGTCGGCATCAAAGTGCTCAGAAGTGTTACAAAATCTATCGACAGGCAGGTTCTCGGCAAGTGTGGCAAGCTTAGCAGACATGAACCGGTATGTATCAATGAACTGCATCGTGAAACTAATCCCCAGAGATTTGGAAAAAGTGATCAGTTTCTCTTCAGTGTGGGGTAAGATAAAAATGTCATTTTCGTCGTAGCCCAAGTGCTTAATGTAGCAATTCTCATCATAGACGAGATTGTGGAAGAGGACCGGCAACTTTTTCGGTCGTCGACGAAGCTTATTGCATGAATTACATGCTGGAGTGAAGAAATTACAAGTGAAATGGTCTTGGTCACGCACCTTCCAGTTCGTCTCCGTGAATGGCTCGGAGCAATGGCAACAGACGGTAGCAGACCAATAACGGTGAAGCTGACGACCGTCGAGCGGTTTCATCGCTTCCACATCTTCGTATATTGACTACACCTTTTTGCCAATGTCCACTATATTTTCAATGTACTTTGTTTCGGCATCTTCTCCCGTGTACAATATCAGTTTTTTCTCTGATATGCTGGTTGTTTTTTCCGGGGGTATTATGCTGTTGTCTACATGCACGTACATGCAGAAACTGTGGGCCTCATGTTTCTGGTATCTGTGAGTGAATGAGGTGGTCGGGTCAGGCTGACATGTAGCAAGCGGGAGCAACATCACTTCAAAATCGGCGTAGACTACTACGGGCATGAAAATTTTTGATTTTTAATATGGGCGGGGTCCCATTTTCTGCAGGCTCAGGCATTTCAATTCTCGCTGGTGTATGTGGGTTACAATTAACTTTATGTGCTGCTAGTGTCTCTGCCCCTGTGAGCCCTGTCACTCGGGGCTGGTCATCGTACGTCTTGAAGCACCTCTTACAGACGTGCACTGTTTCTTCGTGGGCTGTAACTTGAGAACATACGAGCCTTGAAAATTTTGAAATATATACGTAATGGTTTGTTTCACCATCTGTAACGAGCAGCAGATCAAAGTGCTCTGTCTTTTCTTCTGTCACTACACGTGAGGGTACCGCCTTTGTCTCCCCATCAACGTCGAATAATGAAAACACGTTGATGCTCACTGCCGGATTGTTCCTCTCAAAGACCTTTATCAGACTTAGTGGCGTAGGAAAATCAATGTCTGTGAAATTGAATTTCTTACCCACCAAGTCACGATATCGGTCGTCCATACATTCTGGATTCCGACCTTCAATGTACCGTGCGAAGAGAGCCCATTGGAAGCAGTGAGAATCTTGGTTCTGAGGATTAATCACTGCATACCTGGTTTTTATACATGCCGGCAGATCCATGTATCTCGAGACACGCAAGGGGTCGTGCTTGTTTATACGTAACTGAAGCTGCCTCACTTGAACTAGGCTCCAGCCACTTCCCTTCCCCTGATACTCTTCTTCTTCCTGACATATTTTCGCAATGCTAGCATCTACGGCATCTTCAATATCGTCGTCATTGAACAGCGGCACGTTTTTGGTTTTAAATGCTCGCTCGTCCAACTCGTCAGCATGGGGTTCGCTCTTGCCATACAGGCATTCCAGAAAAATGTTAAATTCAACGGGCCCCTGCATTGGAAGTTCGTCCCTAAGCTGACCGACGATGTTGCCTTTCATGTTCTCCAGATAGGTGCATATATCTCGTGCCTCGCTACTTGTGTTCTCCGACACATACGTTCGCATTGTGGAGCGGAACGCAGTTTCAACAAGTATGAAGCCGAATCTATTGGCTGGTCCAGCTCCAACAGCCACCGGTGTCACCTTGGGGGCAGGTGTCGGCTTCGCAACAGTTCTTGCTCTCTTCACCGGCGGTGGTTTGGGTCCGTTACATTTAGCACTGTGTGCACGCAGCTTGTCTGGCCTCGAAAACTGCTTTCCACACATGTCACATTCCAGAGTCGCTCTGTCGTTATCAAGCTGATAATATAGCTCATGATGTCTAGCACTTCTGGAGTGTGCAAATGTAGAAAAGCAGTACTTGCACTTCTTCGTTGTAGCTTGATTTATTGTTCCTGTACATGATTGAAGATGATTATCTAGATCATGTTTGCGGACAATTTATATTCCACACTTGTAACACACACCTTGGCCTTCTTTGTGCGGGTTAAGTTTGCAGTTCCGCTCATGTCGGAGCCTACTCTTACAGGCCGTGAACTGTGCGTTACAATACCTGCACTGCAGCGCTGAGGACTGTATTACCTCGACGGGTGTCGAAAAAGAAATTATAGGTGTTGAGGGAGGAAGAAGTAGACGAAGACACGAAAGTAGAGCTGGCGTCCATGGTGGTGTCTTTTTACAGCACCTGCAAAAGATAAACACGAGTAAAAATACAATACTATAACTTTTACACGTGTATAGTAACAAGTAGTAAAATATTGCATCCATACGTACGTAAGTGGAGGAGACGAGGGTTGACGTCTACAATCCCCTCAACATGTATAACGAAGTTCTAGTTTGTTATGTGCGCGTGCAAGAGAGATCCGCAGGAAAGGACGTAAATTCTCCCCGCGAGTGAGCCACGAACTGAACACACAGAAAGCAAAGCGGTTAATTATATATACATTCAGTTGGGACGAAGAAAATAGAAATTGTAGTTGACGTGTAATCTTACGTACCTGCAGCAGACTGGCCGGCAGAAGATCGGCTCCTGAACAGTACTGATGCTGCAAGAAGCCGTGAGCCACACACACACGCGCGCGCATACACAGCAGGCGTAGCGGTCTCCCGAATTCGTATTTCCCAACTCAGGACACGAACTGGACACACAATAACCAAACACTGATTAGTTACCATATATAGAGAAATAGACAAAACACGTGTAAAAACTTTAAACATGTATCAACTTACCTGCAAGGAAGTCACGCCGTTGCTTACTGCTGTAAAGATTGGAACGTTATCGGCACTGCTGGTCTCTGGTTGTCTCAAACCAGCACATCCCGTGGCAGGTGCGACGGTCTTCCGAGTTCAGACCTTAGACAATGGATGAACTGCCAAACGTAATCACAAGAAGTTAGCTGTAATAGATGCAAGTATACAAGCACTTATAAACACTTTTAAACGTATAACAACTTACTTGTCAGGAAGTCACGTCGCTGCTTACTGCCGTAAAGGTTGGAAGATTTCCCGCACTGTACTGGTGGTGCAGGAAACCACTGGATCGTCTCTTGCGCGCTCTACTGCACACGCAGGAACGCGCTAGACGAGCGACAGACTTCCGAATTCTTTCCCAGACCGGTCACGAACTGTACACACACAAGAACCAAATATGATTAGTTATAATACATAACACGCACAAGCACTTGTAGAAACTTTAAACATGCACCATCTTATCTCCAAGAAGGCCTCGCCGATGCTAACTGCTGGACGTCACGTGGGTAGATGGCGGATATCTCGTGCTCTACTGACACTTCAGGAGCACACACAGCAGGTACAGCAATCACTCCCCGAATTCGTCTCGGACCGGAGCACAAACTGAACACACATAATATGTAAATTATTAGTCATTTTAAAAGTAATATTTATGTTAGTACATTTAAATATATTTTAAAAATATACATACTTGCAGGGAAGTGTTGCTACTAGTGTTCCCCCTTCACGCTGCAGGGGAAGGTACAACAGCGATCAACGATTCGTAAACTGAAAAAAAAAAACGTACATACATACGTCTTATTAGTTATTGTTTACAAATAAAATCATATAAAAATTAAAATTTAACCCAAAAATACTTGCTCGGATCGGCTGCTGTCAACAGGCACTGGGGAAGTGTCGTGTTCTAAAACGCACACGAGACTTACTGCTATTCCGCACCTGCAAGCAAATAAGCACCGTACACAGAGTTAGAAATAAATACATAACACACACGTGAATCAACGAAGAAAAATAAATAGAGTTCAGTAACTACTTTTACCTTTAAGGTCGAATATAGCCAGTGTAGTACGTCGTAGTAAAAGCAGGAGACAAATACTTGACACCGTCTGCTACACGACTAATGATTTTTTCGACAACGCAGGGGGTTATATATACGCTCGGCGCTTAACCGACTTCTGAGATGCGGCACATTATAGTCATTTCCAAGTTAATTCCGCATCAGTATACAACCAATCACTCGTAGTAGGGTGGAAAAAAACTATTAAAGGAGCAGCGGGGCTGGAATTAAAATTTTTTGAATGTGGCACTTTGACCACAGTGATCAAGTGCTGGAAGGATGATAATTATGGTAGATAAACGGTTCTCTGTTCCGTACCCCTGAATTTTACCCGTTACATTCCCTCGCATTCCAGATGTTATGAGGAAGATATGGAAGGGGGAAAAGAAAATTATTATCTCCTGTCGTATTGGCCAGGAACTATTCAGTTCCCCCGGCCCCTCCACGTTTGTTCGTGAAAAAAAAATTAATCATAGGAACGATGGGGGTTAATTATATTAAGGTAGGCGGATATGAATCGCCCTGGAGACAGGGGACCATTGTGCGTGATGGGGGAAAGTTTATTGTAGTCAGCTCTTCACATGCCAGATGTTATGTGTGTTTTTTGAGGGTAGGGGGTGATTTAAGATCGTGAGACTGTGTTCTAGCCCCACAGAGTTGATTATACGAGGCAATTTCATGTTTCGATCGAATACCAACTGTTTCCTGTAAATACGTTATGCCCTTTTTTATATGGTTATTAATTTTCCTTCTCGGGTGAGAGGGTGCATGTCAACCCTTGACCTAAATTTTTGAATATTTTCCTCCGAAGCAATCTGCCGAAGCTTAATTTTCCCAGCAGTCTGTAATCGTGCCTCGAGACAGATAATAATATAAATCGTAATTTTTTTTCTGGCATGTGTTATTTATTTCACAGCGGTGGCGGAATCTTGATTACTGCTCTTAAATGAGCATGGTCTACACATTGCTTTTCCTCCCTTCTGCCAACGCATGTAATTTTATTTCAAGTTGGTATTCTCATAACCACTTGTAAATGATAAAAATTATTTTTCCCTAGCATCATGTACTGCGAGGCCTTATTTCTCTTGCATGTGAAAGTTAATATTACTAACATCCTAATTTAACTATCTACTATGCAAATGTTTAAATAAAATCTTTCTTTAATGAAATAAAATACTAATATCTTTGTAATATTTTCATAATAGCTTACTGGTTTTTACTCTGAAATAAAAAGACGTACACGTATATATTTTTTACTTTACATATTTATTGAAGTATTTTTTTCAAATGGTCTGTTGACATGAAAGTACACACACTTTTTTCTCACAGAAACAAGTTCTCGTTTTACACAAACTGTATGAAACAAAAATACATACACTTTAACATGGAATTCGGACAAATATATGCATGGTTTTTTCCCCCACTATGCTCAAATATTACTGCGACAGACAGAAATATTTTACAACAAACGCACTCTTGCACAAATATGATTTACAATATATACATTATACTCGCTAAACATTGTTCATATATGCCTTACGAGCCAAGAAAAGTATTTACAACAAATTCATTATATCAGTTAGACATTTTCTTATAGCATTTTTTACATGCGTCATAACCAACTGGTTTAGTTCATCAGACGATAAATTCAATTCGATGGCAGACTCAGTATTTGTAGAAGCGTCTCGAATCATGACGCTGATGTCGCCTTCATCTGCTGTGCGATGCTCTCCAGTCATGCTGGTTGTCGGTTGTGGACGTTGTAGGTTGAATACAGGGCAGCCCTCAGGATACACACAGTTCACAGAGTCTTGACTGCGCTCAAACATTCCAGGTTCATGCGCGAGTATCCAATGTCCATCGCGCTCGTTGCAGATTTCAGTATATGTAGCCATTGTATCCACCCTCATAAATGAATACGTAACACACTGTTCGCCCTTCTCAACATCGATATATGTTGTTGTAGGATTGTACAGAGCCATGTTGCTAGTCGTACATACAGGATACGAATGGTGCTAGCAAGCTCGCACACAGGAGCTTTACATATACGTGCTGACGTCATACTCTCATTTTTTTCACACCGACAAGATGGTGTGCACTGCTGTGGAGTCACATTATGCGTCAGTTTTTTTCAATGCTACATTGCTAGCCGCAGCAGTACGATTGTTCACACATGACGCTTCTTGCACTGGCACCTTTAGAATTCGCTTCTTGCTGACGGCAGTTCTGGAACTATGTCTTCGTTTACGCACTACTGGCGTCTTCTTGCAGGACGAAGGCGGCGGCGACATCTGCAGCGGGACTGGTGACAGCGACGCGTCATGAGGCTGCGGGCAGTCCGGTGAATGAAGGGTTGCGGGCGATCCAGGTGAAAGTAAAGTTGCCAGTGATGCCTGTAGGTCTTGCTCACAGTTATTTACAGCAAACGCAAGTACATCTTCTGGTGTTGATGGCAGAGGCGTCTTCTTTCTCATGTAGTGGACAAAACATTTTCCATTTGCAGAGCAGTCAACAACTTGCTGGTTTGGTTCGTAGAACGTTAATTCGTGCGAATAACGGACGTGTATTTTCCCGTCGCACTCTTCAGTAAATGTCTTCAGATTGTTTCCAGCCCAGAAACTGTACGTAACACTAGATAACGCTGGCAAGCACTCTGCGTAGCAGTTTGAAGGATGAAATGTAGTCATCTTCCTACTTCGGCCAACTGCGAACTGAGCTCTGCGCCAACCAGCCAGCCTATTTATTTGCAATTTCGACTAGTAATTGCCATAGGCGAGATAGTAGACGGCAGGTTGTTGACATACATGTACATCGACTCCTGCAAATAATTACTCCTTCCACTGAGGCATCATCTGTCGACATGTTGCAATACTGGCTTACATATACACAGCTCTAGCACGAGTCACTAATACGTGTTTCTTTACAAAACAGTGGTAAATATACTTCACATGTTAGTGGAGTACATACAGTTTGCCAGCACACTCTTCCTCCGTCCAATATGGTGGTGTGAAGCTCTCCCGTACAGGATTTTTGCCAACTTGTAGTAGCCCCGTCTTCTGTAGTCAGCTTGTAATATATGGTGTCGTCGGACCACCGCTGCTGTAGAGTTTCATATTCTGCTCTCTTCATTAAACTTGCGGTAGTTGTCGGCAAACATGTATTCGGTCTTAATGATGTACTGGACAGGTGATAAAACAACATGGCACAGCTATCACATTTGTATATTTTTCTTCATTGTAACATACCCAGTGTTCCAGTCCATTACAAGCTTCTAATTGTCCTTGAAGACCTGTAGGCTGGAAATGAACTCGTCTGTAGCCAACGCTAATAACTGCATACTGAGCAACGTTTAGCGGATTGAATGTTACATACATGTTTTGTTTCATCTGCATAGGGGGAAAATAAGGTTTTCTTCTACACTGCTGAAAACTCTAAAACGCGCATCACTTTACCGCTACCTATCGACTTCAATCCTGCATAGCATAAGTAATGCGCGCTGTAATGTTGTTCAGTTCTCCAAAGGTACTGAATATCTGCACATATCGCTTCGGTAAATGTACGCGGAACTCATTATCCAGAACACATGTTACGCACTTTCCACCGTACGCCGACTCTATAATCTGAAAATCGGTGGCCAAGTATTGTTTACCTTTTTCTAAATCTGCCAACTTCTTGTATGTCACTGACTGGTTAAGTTTAGCGATGAGGTCAGCCATGATGCTACTGCGATGCTTCTGATGACGATACTGACTTTTAAAACGATTTTTATTATCTGACGGGCACCCATATCCCGCCACGTCAGCGTGTACCCCAGCTCAGTCTAATGGGTACTCCGACATGCATTAGTCGCTAACACGAAGGAAGGGATGGGGAATGAATGTGTCTCAAGACAAGCCTCATACACCTAAGTTGCGGTTTCTCTAAAAGGTGGTGTGCATCGCGGCGTAGCGGGGTTGAGAATGGAGACCACTGCCGCGATTGGGGCCATGACCTCCCCCCGAAGAGAGCAAGAGTCAGAATAAGGGCACAGAAAAACCAGCACAAATAGGGTAGGGTGCTGGGAAAAGCTGTGCGACAGGCGCGGCAGGGATAAAAATATCCGCATAATTAAGTGGTAGGCAGTGATAAAGATAGGTATGGCTCGACGTCCTGTTGCCAGGACACTAGGAA
>PNEQ01096721.1:0-54721 GCA_003012365.1 Medauroidea extradentata | reverse complement strand
AAAATATTTCTGTGTTTAAAATAAATTTCTAAAAGTACCAAAAAAAATTTAAATTTTGAAATTTTTTATTTAACATAAACATTTTTTGTAACGGGTTTTAAATGCTACAGGCCATAGACAGTAACGCGTAGTTTTGATATGATTTTTTTCATTTCATTATGTTAACTGGTTTTCAAGTTTTGTATGAAGTAAAAATACGTAAATTTTGACTTTGAAGTGCCATTACGGTAAAACTAGATGAGCTAATTTTTTTTTCCGTTAGAGGTATATGTACTCTCAAGTAATGTGTACAAAACTAACACTATTTCATACAAATATAAAATTATGTTTTTTCCCCACTTGAACAACCTTAAGCACGCTACTCCCTGTGTGTGTGCGCGCACGCACGCGCGTGTGTGTGAAAAATAAACAGAGAGAACAACGTCAGGAGACGAGATGATTGGTTGTACTGTGTGTATTTGCGTGTGTTACGTATGTGTGAGATTCTGAGAGAAAACTGGTTTGATTTGTATGTGTGCGATTCAGAGTGAAAATTGGTTTGTTTTGTATGTGTGTATGATTCAGAGGGATAACTGGTTGTTTTGTTTTTGTATTTGTCTTGGTATGTATGGGGTATATTTATTTTCGTATGTACACTTATACATAATGGTGTTCTAACGTAACTATCTATTAAGTATTTTTTGTAATCATGTAGTGTATTATTTTCGTTGCGATCATGTGTAATGGGTCCAGCGTAAGACAATGCATCCATACCTTAACAGCGCCTAATGTACGTAATAAATAATCAAATTCTTTATACATTTAATACTTAGTAAAATGACGTTTTTTTATTTTATTTACGTTGTTTTCAAATTATCAAAATGTTGGACTTTTGAACATGTCTCGATCACATGAACTATCTCTATATATATACAAATGAAGGCTGACTGATTGACTGACTGACTGACTGACTGACATATCAAACTACAGCCCAAACCACTGGACCTAGAATCGTAAAATTTTTTGTGGGGGTTCCCTTCAGGTCGTAGGCGGGCACTAAGAAGGGATTTTTCGAAATTCAACCTCTAAGGGGGTGAAAAGAGGTGAAATGTGTTTCCGAAGAAACATCGATAGAGCTCGAACCCGACGGCCAATCATCGTGATTTTTACTTTAATAGGACACTCGTAAAAATGCATATTAGCCAATTTAAGGATTTTTCGAAGTTCAACTTTTAAGGGGCTGATAAGACCTTAAATTTGTTTCCAATCAACTATCGATATCTATCGAACCCTTCGGGATAGAGAGTTGATATTTATTCACTTCAAAATATTGCTTATGTAAATACCCAAAAAGCAGTTTTAGGTTTTTTTGAAATTCGACCTCCAGGCAGTAAAAAGGGGCAAAATGTGTTTTGAATGAATCGTCTATATCTTTGAAACACAATTGGCTATCGTCGTGATTTTAACTTTAATTGGTTACTTTTACAAATGTATATGACAGGACTCAAAGACGTTTCGAAATTCTTTATATTAAGGGGTGAAAACAGGTGAAATGTGTTTTCGATTATCCTTCCATATCTATCGATTCAATCGAGATATCGAAGTGCTCTTTGCTTTAAATTGGTGCTTTTGTAAATATCTCAAGTAACATTTAAAATATATTGTCTGGATTCGGCCCTAAACTGGTTAAAAAAGGGGTAATATGAGTTTTCGACTCACATTCGATATATACCGATCCCATAGTTTTTTATATAGTGACGTGATTTTTGTTTAGGATTGATGCTTACTCAAATACCTAAAAAGTAATTTCAGGAATTTTCGAAATTCGCCACCTATGGACGTGAAAAGGGGTGAAAGTGGTGAAAAGTGTTTTTAATTAATCGTCGATACAACTTGAACCCAGTGGCCTAATGTTTTTTTTACGTCCACGAGATACCAATAAAGTATTCTAAAACGTGATTCAAGGGTTTTTAGAAATTTACTCTCTTAAGTGGTGGAAAGACCTTGAACGTGTTTTAGATAAATCCTCGATATCTATCGAACCCGTCGAGATATACAGTTAATTTTTGGTTTCAGGATGATGATTACAGAAATTACCGCAAAACGGTTTTCAGATTTTTCGAAATTCGATTTCTCAATACTGTGCAGGGTGTTTTTTTTTTTTTTTTGTGAATGATCGATTTTGATTCGACTGAACTGGCTAGCGATGTGATTTACACTTCAGTTGGACACTTATACAAATGTCTAAGGTGTAAATTAAAAATATTTTGAAATTCGACACCAAAAGGGTGAAAAAGCACAAAATTTGTTTTCCATCAACCCATGATATCTATCTAACCAGTAGCGATATTGAGGTGTTGTTTGCATCAGAGTGATGCTTACGTAAATATTTAAAAAAATATGTTTGTAATTTTTTTACTTTATAAGAAACGTGATTATTAAGAATAAAACTTAGTTGGTCAATAATCAAGGCAGACGATCCGAAAAGCAGGAACGAGCAGCGAGAAACAACATATACAGGAGTTTCACTACCTTAACCTATCGAGACGTTGTGTTGTACAACCTCTATGAGCCCAGGACACAGATATTTTATTTATTTTAATAAATCTTATTTTCATGAATTATTTCGACGTTACGTGACGCAGTTGTTTCTTACTCAGGTCTAAATCCCGGGAGGTTCTGGGCTCGAATTCCGTTAAAAGCTGCGTACGAACGTTCAATTCTGACACTCAAAAACTACAAGGCAGATCGAATTAGTGCAATTTAAATGTAGACTTTAAATGGGGTAAAATTGCAGTTCGCTTTCCACTTAGGTTCCTGTACAATATCATCTGACATATCGTCGATATACTGCCAAAAGTGATTAAGTCTCAAATGCTATTTCGTTTAAAAACAGTATTAAATTGTAGATATTAACAAAAATTTGGTATGTTACTATACTGTGACACAACAGTACGAAACGACGAATAGACTTTAAACTTGGGCATTTGTTCGTGAACAACATATACATATTCCTAGCATTTTTATAATTTTATCTCATTGTGACTTTGTCACTTTTGGCAGTAAACCGACGATATATAATCTCACTAATCTCAAGTTTGGGGCACCAAATACGTTTCCGCGAAACCTTTACCCTCTGAAACTTTGTAATGTCAATAAAGTTAAAGTGAATATTTTGGAAATATATAATTGAGGCCACCGTCACCAATGGTTGTCCACAGAGTAAACAAATGTTTCTCATTCGATTAACCTCTTACCTTAAGGTGTCTGTAATTATTCCACAACCTCAAATTAGCAGGGCTATAAATAAGTCCCAGGCGAAGTCGCTGTTAGTGGCAGGGACAAACTTAAGACTGCTTTTCGCGTGGACAGCTATAGCTACTTATCCTGCTACAGAATTAGTTTAACTAGCCGCTTGGACATTCTAACACTTGATGACTGAAGTACCAATCCTGTGTACAAAGAGGTTTTTAAATTAAAGTAAATATTATCAGTTACGAATAATACTCGCGAGCAAAGCCGCGGGGGACTTCTAGTCTTACATAAACATGTACAGGACATACAGTTTTACGAACGCTACACGTACGTAGTTCTTGTTACAGTTACTTGTAATTTGTGTTTTTTTTTGTAACATAGTTCTAAAAATGAAAAAAAAAAAATATCTGAAGAGCAATATTACTAATTGTTATAAAATTCTGTACACAATTTATACAAAGTAAGGTAACAAGACTTTAACGTTATTATTTCATGCTGTTTACGTCTACTAATGGTTAAGGGGTGGTCTCGACTCGGATTTTTTCCTGAGTGAAATTTCAGCGTCTCCTTGTTTGAGGTGTCGGAGCAGTGCCACGATCCGAAGGGAGTAATCGTCGACCACTTCATCAGAGGTGTTTGCGTTACTCTGGGACTCGTGAGTATTGGCGGGCACTACACCGACATGGGTTCCCTTAGCCTCTGATGATAGCCTTACGCTCCCGTATCCCACCCCTTCCCCCAGGCGTAAATAACATCTCACACCCAAGTCAACCTGCAGCCTCCTCGTGGCGCCACCGGATCTTAGAACTATGCAGGCTCTGGCGTGCGGGCCATATGCAGCCTGGCTCCCCAGAGCTAGAAAAGGGGTATCTGCCTTAAAGGAATCTCCGACAGATGGCATCAAGGAGAAACCACTAGGTGGGTTGTTAGACTACCTAGCGCTCGGGCAATTGGGGCCCCAAAGCCCGTGTCTCAGAGTGAAGATATTTGGGCGATGGTAGTGGACGAAACTGACGACGGTCAGGGGAAAAAGGGGCGCTCGACCGGGCCGCATGGCTGTAAGCTTGAACCCCCCCCCCCTTTTCCCTCCCACATGTGAGCATACTGGATCAAAGAACATCATGTGCGTATCTCTAGTACTCTCTCGGTCAGGCTCGAAAACTCATACGTGCCATGAATTTTAAGTAGTACTACGGGCGACCAGGTAGCCCCACGGTGAGGTTCTCTCCCATGTATGGTCTTGGTTGAACTCGTAGTGGTGGTGTTTGCCCATACTCTTGGCAGACTTGGAGCAGGACCCCTCCTCTGTGACAGGTCTAAGTGTTGGTTATTAAGGGCGCGGTCTACCACAATTTTCATCACTATTATTCTAATTTTTTATTAGTACCAAGTTTTTTTTTATTTTAGACAGAAAATGTGACAAAAATTGGCTCTTATTAAATTTTTTTATCTCTCATAGTTTTCGCGTAATGGCTTGTTAAAGTCATATTTTTGCATGTTTCCGTTTTAACGACTACACTAAAACCAACTAATATACCAAACTCAAAAAAATCACAGTGGATAATGACGTTGCAGTCTACAATGACATGCTCATAAAATCAAAGAATAAAAATTATTTGAATTAAAAAAAAAATGCTGAAACTGAAAATAAAAATTTAAAAAGTTCAATATTTTTTTTTAAATACGAATAATTTTTATTCTTTAATTTTATGAGCATGTCACTGTAGCCTGCAATGTCTTTATTCACTGTGATTTTTTTGAGTTTGGTATATTAGTCGGTTTTAGTGTAGTCGTTAAAACGGAAACATGCAAAATATGACTTTAACAAGCCATTACGCGAAAACTATGAGAGATAAAACAATTTAATAAGAGCCAAATTTAGTCACATTTTGTGTCTAAAATAAGAAAAAGAAATATCTGGTACAAATAAAAAATAAAATAATGATGATAAAAATTGCGGTAGACCGTGCCCGATAGCATGCCAGCTGAGTCTGTTAGGGGGTTAAATAGGCCCCGACTCAAGCAAAGAGGTGGCTGAGCTAAGGATCTCAGTCGGGGGGCATAACAGTGGGCGAGATCATGGGATGGGTGGCCCCGGGCACACTCGCTAGCCTACGCCACTTCTTTGCAAGATGGTTGGAGGCGTAGTTCAGAGTTCCACCAAGGGGCTGGATGATCCCAACTGTCTGTTAGCTGAAGTACACTGTTTGGTAGAGCGTGATCTCTCCCCATGTCCATAGGGGCCGAGTGTCTGGATGGCCATATGGCTAAGTGACACCATCAACAAACATAGTGTGTGTTTATTATATATGTGCGTGAGTGAGAGTGTGTGTGTACTAAGACGAATTCACCTCAAGAACAAGGTAACGTGGGGAAAAAATGCCAGCTAGGGAAAGATGTCAGTCGCGTGTGTGTGTGTGAGTGTGTGTGTACTAAGTTAGACGAATTCACCTCAACAACAAGGTAACATGGGGAAAAATGCCAGCTAGGGAAATATGTCAGTCGCGCGCGCGCGCGCGCGTGTGTGTGTGTGTGTGTACATACACATGTCGTTAATCATTATCTAATTTTTTTTTTAAAGGAATGTATAGCTCGTCCAACGAAAATAGTATCTTATCGTAATATTTTCTGCTCATTTAATCAAACATTATGGCTTTAAAATTTCGTAAAATTAGCATCTTCCCCGAGTTACATTACATAATTTGTATACTTGTATTTTGAGAACTATTCGACATGTTGTATGTAACTTTAATTTAGGTACTTCATTATTCAAGATTTTTTTTATTATTCGTAATTATTGTGGCTCCGTCTTCTTAAGAAATACTTGAAATTAATCAGATAAAATATTATTTCCTAATTTCAGTTCGACATGACCTATATGATCTTTTGTATTTTTATTTAGTTTAATTTGCTCCCAGGCTGAGGAAAATAGGTTCATTATTATTAGTTTTGCTGGTAACTTCTTGTTTGGGTTGTACATCCTCTTGAAACCAAAATATTTTACTTTTTTTCTGTGCTGTCCGAAAAATGTAACAATGTTAAATCTATGCTTACTGTACCTGTATACACCTAGTATAAGGTGAAGTGTTTTGAAGAATGTACTGTATGTCAATTTTAGCTAATGTTGCTGGCTTGTATATAACCAAAGTTACAGAACTTACAAGGATTAATCACGAAATGGTAATATAGTCGGTATAAAATGCAAAAATGAAAGTCAAAATAGACAAGAACCAAATAAGTTTCGTGAAGACGGCGACAATGATGGACAAAGACAACGAGGACTACTATAAATGAACACAGCGATAGAAAAGGATGTAAACAAGGCAACACGACGAATACAACGGACGACAATAGAACTCTTTCTTCATCAACATATGCGATAGGCGTATCTTGCTTCTTTGGTGTGTTTATTGTCTTTTTGCTGCTAATTTTCTCAAGATTAGTACTTTTTATGTAAGTGTGGGTTTTATGCGACTCAACAATATTAACTAGCGATGTCGTATGTATCCAACAAATCACGTCAGTATGTAATACGACCCCACTGAAAAAAAAATCAAAGATCATACATCTAGTGTGGGTGCAACTGTCGTCAGTACGAAAATGTGTAAACTGGAATTTTAGCTGACACCAGCTTGTGTGGATAGATAAAAATTAGTTAACGTTGTACCGTGAAAACTGGCTGACTGGGAAATATTTGCAAGTTAACCTGCTTACAATCGTCCCACGTACAGAACCCACTCGCTACTCTGCGTTGCCCGATATCGGGAATGTTTTCACAGGACTTGTCTCGTCGACTACCAACATTGGAAGGCTGCTAATAAGTCCATAGCGCGGTGGCATCAAGTACGGAATTACATTATGTTCGACCAAAACACACAAGGAAGTGTAGGCATACAATTAACCTTTGGGGCTTTATGTTTGCCAGCCTTATAATTTTGATGGTAAGTTTTGAAATAACGTAACTGTTTCTTCTCATGTTATTTTTCAACTTTTAATAAATTTTAATGTGTTGACCATGCTCGGCAAGTTAAGCTAAGTCTTTTGAGTCATGAAGAATCGTTATCTGACATTTCTGAGTTGATTAGAAATGTCTATTTAGCTGTGCATAAAATATGTGTATATATATATATATTTATTTATTTATTTATTTATATTTACACACCTCCCGCAAAAAAAAAACCATGCAAATATACTAATTCTAACTTCCTTTTAAAATGTGTTTCGCCCAACTCCAGCAAAATTTTACTGTTGTGAGGGTACTACTTTCCAAGTGTTGAAGATGTTAGATGCTTTGTTGGTCGACAATTTTGTTCTAAAGTTAACCTGGGATGCCTACGCCAACGTTTTTACAGAATATTTTGTCTTGAAATGTGAAATACTTTACATAAAATTAACAGTAATTGCCCATAAGTAGATGTCGAAATTTACTGAAGTCGCACGAAACAGATTACACCATACATTACACACGCTCTCTCTCTCTCTGTCTCTGTTTCTTTTGTCGTTGCGTTGGTAACAGACCGATTACTCAAGCCAACAATGCACGCTTGCCTCGCATGAGGCACCAGTACTTGGAGTTAGTTTTCCCCGAGTGCGTTTTCACGCGCTACTCAAATTTTGCGGGACGAGTCCTCTCTGTCCTCGTCCTTTAGAGTAAAGGCAGTGCTACAATCACAGTAAACGTTCGTAAGGAGACAACCACAGTGTTTACGTAAGAGTACAAAATATTCTGTTTAATACTGACAGATCAGAAACAAGCATTTATATGCGCAGCCTGTACAAGATAACAAACTAGAATTTCTTGCTTCAAAGTTTGGCTTTGCTTGTTTGATTTGAATGGGGAATTTAGCGAGAATTTACGTAAATCCTATTCACATAACCATAGTTCGTGGTATACAGCAAAATTTATTTTTAACTGGACACTCCAAAGATTATTTACTAAGTAGTATGAGCCGGATAATTAGGCTGATTCAATGTCTGCATGTTAGAATGCACTGTCCTATGCATACTCAAACCCCGACCATTTGTCCACTAGCTGCTACTCAGTGGAACAACAGACTATGAACGAATAGACGGAGCTTGAATGTGCATAGGACAATGGATTCTAGCATGCAGGCTATTGAATACGCGAAATTTTCCGGCCCCTACTAAGTGGTATATTTCTCAGGTACTTTTTTCCTCGACATACGTAGTTGGCAATTCCTATTAGGTACTGCTGATTGGTTCGCTTCAAAAGCACCGTAAGAAAATACAAAACGTTCTATCCGCCTCAAATCGTTAAATCGTCAAATCGGCTATTCAAAGCCGATGCGTTGTGTTGTAACAAGCGCCATTAATAGAGACATGAAAAATTATCGTTTTCTTTTGGCCTCAAGCTATAATTCCAGCAACTGCTCGTGCCACTTTCGCAATTGGCCCGTGACGTATTTGACACTTTCTGGAAGTCGCTTAGCAAATAGTACAGAAGCAACTAAATGCTGGCCCATATCGCTGCATCATCGACCAGCCAGCAAGCAGATAATGTCTGCTTGAATATACAGATGTTCTTGGAGGATAGTCTACAGGATAGTGAACCCGCTAATTTTTCCTGTCTCTAACCATTAGCATTCGCCGAGTTTTTTATTCTGGTATTTCTTGCGGTGTTGTAGCGCCTACTTGAGAACCTACCCAGCTTATTAACATACGAGAAAATAAATGCTGGGATTGCAGCCACAATAATGATAATTATAAATTACGTAAATTATAGTGAGATGAGAACTTCCAAGCAACATACATGTTCGTGATGGCATCGTTAACTCCGAGGTTGGTGAAGCGAAGTGCACTAAAGCAGGCACGAGTTACTTGCGTTCTTTGTCGGTGTGACAGGATTGCCTCGTGCTCGTGTTTGTCGTAGAGGGGTAGAGGGCTGGTCTCGCGAGGCAGGAGGGAGAGAGATAAAGGTCGCAAGGTCGCCGCTGGAGTAAGGATCACTCCACCACTGCCGCCGAGCGCCTGGGTCGCGTTAACTTTCTCGCTCCTCGGAAATACTCGGGACTATTCGTCCATTCTCGGCGATTGAGCCAGACATCTCCCCTCCTATCACTTTCCCCCGTCACAGTTATTTGGATTAGAATTTTCAGTTTAGGTTTGTTTCAATTGTCAGTTACACTGCGCTAAAGAATCACATAATTTTTTTTTTTAAGGAAACTACCGTGGCAACAAACGATTACCATTGCCTACACAAGAAGGCAGGAGGGTTCTGAGGGGTAATGTTGTATTGGCCCGGAACAAAAGGGAGCCCGACATCTATAGGATTTTCAAATCTTTATAACTTTATTATGTATCTATGCGTAACCACAAATATTATTTATTAATAGCGTTAATCTTAAGCATGGTTAAAACATAGGAAAAATTAAAATTATAATAGGGGTGTATGGATCTGAGGGACTTAGATTTATAGTGGTGAAACACAAAATAATTTTCTTGTAAACTATTATTCGTAATCACACGCAGAGTGAAGCACATTCTTGCAATACTCAGATGGTATTAGGGAACTTAGTTGAGTGTAATATTAGTTAGAGGAAGTTATTTTTGGAATTAAACGTAATATGAATAAAAACTATAATACTACATATATGTGACTTGCACCATTATGAAGCTCATCCCTTCGTTTATTTGAATATCTCAGATGGTACAGGGCCGCGAGTACTCGTATAGGGACCCGATAGTCCTGTCGATCCCTGGAAACAACAACAAAAATTAATACATGTGACGCTGCCTTTACGCTGGACCGCCGAGGGTAAACGAACTCTCCCGAGTATTTCCGAAGAGCGGGAAAGTTAACGTGACACAGACGCTCTTTCGCTGCCGCGCCTAGCTCACGTTAAACACGTGCCATGCGCCGAGATAGCGACCTCTTGAAGCACCCAACCTTGACATCGCACTCGTCCTTCTTTTCTTTATTCCCCTCGCCCTTTTTTGCCCAGAGTTTTCTGCGAAAACAGTCCCGCCACTTTGTGGCAGAAACTCTCGCCGCGAAGCTACGCCAGATAACTGGGGACGCATTGCAGACCAGACGTAGCAAGAGAGACACTTTGCAGCGCCACCTCTTATATATATATATATATATATATATATATATATATATATATATATATATATATATATATATATATATATATATATATATATGTAGCGCCGAGAGACGCTCGTTACCAAGAAATAAAGTATAGGCTGTTCACTATAAACTGAACACTCAGCAGAACTTGTAATTAATTACAAATATAATTTATTGAGCCAGTATATGTTAACTTTTGAGAGTATTGAAATGTTTACATTGGTTTTTAGTCACATAGAAGTTTTTATATTAAAAATAGCAAAGACGACTGTAAAACGGCCGAAAGAAAAATGTATGCAGTGCTCACATTATCGTGAATGGCCTATACTGTGGATGTGTGTAGAATAAGCCTGCCCTTTATCATTCGTTGCTCTCATATTTCATGTATGTCCATAACGATGATTTGCGTTTTATTCAGTTACGCAGATTTAAAACTCATCCTACATTCTGCGTGCTTTGAACTTGAAAGTACAAATCACTTAACAATGCCCCTCTTACGCTTAACGTCAGGCCTACGTCTGATGATCATGAAAATCTAAAGTGTGAATAGTCTAAAATTGTATACATTGGGTACAAGACCAACGCTGACTGTCCATCTCTGTGTGTTACAAATCTGAACGGCGCCATATTACAGCCCGTAACATGCAATGTCCTATACCAACATTTTTGGTTGAAAAAAAAAATTGTTACCTTCCCTCACCTCCTGCTAAAGTACACATTTCCCTGTCTCCGCCTGCAATATGTCAGCGTTCAATTTGGCCATGTAATAAAAGAGCCGCGTAATAGTTTAGTTCCTTTATAACGTATTTGCAAGTTACAGATAAAATACTTAAATGTCTATAGTCGAAGATTCATAATAATATCGTAAACATTTCATTCATCTCGCGCCAGAAAAAGTTCACTTACCCATACGTATAGGTAGACTCAGTATGCCGCAAAATTATTGAGGAAAAAACAACTTCGGTCCCTGAACAGCTGATTATGGCCTGTTTTCGCATGGATACCATTTGAATTTGCTGCAGCGTATTGTAAAAAAATGGTTCAGAAATGTGTCGCCTACGGTTGTAATGAAAAAGCAATCAAAGAGACACCAATATCATTCCACAGGTACGCTTTTTTTAACCAATTTTAATTCATGTATGTATGTGTATTATTTATACTCTGACTGTATAAGTGTAGTTTATGTTAGGTTACGTATAATAAGACATGTGTTTGCATTATATGTTTTCATAAATTGCATTATGAAAGCAGGTATTTTTATATTTTAGTTTTCCGAAGGACGAAGAACTGAGGAAAAAGTGGACTGTAACCCTGAGGCGTGCAGATTTTACACCATCCAAACAATCTCGAATTTGCTCAAAATATTTCACAGAAAATTGTTTTGACAAGGAAGATTTTGGCAGTGGTCGAAGACTCATTGCAATTCCCACGGTGTAACTTAGCCAGAATTTTGTTTCAAGATAAATTAATTTAACTAACTGTAGACATATTAAAAAATATATTCACATTTATTTATTTGTAATATTACAATGCAGGGGTATACATGCAACTGTGAACACTATGGAAAAAAATTAATTAATGGAGATGAATTTACCTACAACCCCTATCGTTAACAACACTTTTGTTAAGTTGTCAGTTTGGTTTTGAAAAATAAATTCATCATGTACTCATGACCAAGTAAGTGTGTTATATTTCACTGGGATTGGATATAAAAACATTTAGTTTGCTTTGAACACTATGTGGGTTGTGTCCGAATTCATCCTCTCAAGGACTGGTTTCATGTCGTTGAAAGAAATGTGAATTTTGGGTGGGACAAAATATTACAACCAACTTTACAGCAAGGACACAATTTCTCTCTAGAATATAGTCTTCAGCCAATGGCATAACTGTTTAATTCATTGCAAGTTTTGGCAGTAAGATTGTTATTTCCCAAGCCTTAGTATAATTTTATTTTCCCAAGCATAACTGTACGATAAAAGTCAAGAGGTTTTATGGAATCCCAACAAAAACTAATATTTAGGCAGTGCAAATAGCTGAACCATTGGATTTATTTACATGCGCATAATTTTGGTTATGTTATCCATTGTAGCAAATACAAAGGTGTCAAATATTCAAACATTTGCATAAACATAAAATATATTTTAACAGTGTTGTATTCATTTTAATTAATTACAAAAAGATTTAACCATAGCCGTATTTTGAATACAAATTAGTAAACAATGTTGCACAGTGTAGTAAAACCACACATATTGTCCGATTTTGCATTACAACCAAATAAATGGGTATATGATATGTAAAAATAACTTGTGTTTTATGTCTAATACAATAAATCAGATTTACATATGTAAATTCCTTTACACTAACACGCCCACGCCTGAAATAAGTTATGAACCCTATCTTCCACAAAAGCGGGCCTCAATCAACTGTTTTGTTTTGGCCTTCATCGGTAGTGCTGCGCTGGGTCTATCAGTAGATATATATGTCGTTGAACTTACCTAATGTTTATTTCTACATGTAACTTCCTTGCTTTTTATTCTCGCTGTTTGATAGAGCATACAAATTTGATGTAGTTTAACTGAACTTACTGAGAACAGCAGCCTGATCCGATCCTGGGAATCGATAGGTAGTGGTGGCCTAGGAGAAGTTCGTTGCCACTTAGGCATTGAATAAATAATGCTAACAGAAGCGACAAGGAACGCTTTTTCGTTGTTCACATCGTACCAGCTCTCGGGGCGTACATGAACATAAACAATACCACGTGGATTAGAGACATTGGTTTATCTAGCCACTTGTAGTTCTTGAGATTCTGTAATTAGTATGTATATTAGCTAAATGTTATAAAGTGATGAACATGACGAGTCGAGGCTCAACGTCAGATAAAAACTAACTCTATTAAAAGCAACATAATGGAGCTTTTTAATCATTGTTATTGTACCAGATCTAAGGGCGTACAGGAAAGTAACCAAAGCCATGTGGTATTTGAGACATTTCACGAAATACTTTAATTTGTTAGTATCTCATTTACATGTTAATAAATCGTAAATGTGACGTTACTTTCGTGTCAATTTCCTCACAGATAATAAAATTAGGCCAAACAAACTTCAGGGTAGCCAAACTTCTGCGGACTCCGACGCCATGACAATCATAAGAGAAGACTAGTACGATAAAAATCACGTCTTGTCGCTTCTGTTACTACTTATTTATTCTGTGGCTGAGGCCTTGCTCGTAGAAGAACAACGGTTGGTAGCTGTTTGGAACTGATGGATTGAAATTTCGCAACAAGGGAGAACGTTTTCACCATCAAGAGGAAAAGTACGCGCCTGCCGTCAACTTTTGGTTCAAGGATCGAGGATCCAGTCTTCATCCAAAATTCCAGAGAAGGAATGACGGACGATACTAGCGATGCGGCCAGTGTTCTTCCCCATCATAAATTATTAATTTCTGATCGTTTTCTGAGTGACGGAAAACTTCGGTAAGGTCGATTTTATCCTGATACGAGCCATACGTAGGGAAATCGTCAACGAGGCTCTTAGTTAAAATTCAACTGTATATTAAAAGCCTAATCATTCAACCTGCAAGCTATGCATAAAAATATTCCTCAATGAAACCAGCTCCTTGGCAGATGGTTGGGACAAACGTTGAATGCTTGCGAGATACTAGATGTACTAATAGGAAATCCAATGAACTAGTTTGTCGAGCCGTTGATACATCATCCTGCCTAGCTCGAAACCCAGGAGAGGACGGGTTGCCACTCTGATAAACCGAGATACGGTCAATTCTTTCTTTTTCTTTAGTTGCTTCTTATTTCATTTCCGACGACACTTCCAAAATATTTTAATATAATACAATTTCATTTGTAAACATTTTCTCAAATCAAACACGTCGTCTGTGAGAATCGGAAGAATATTGGTTTGTTCTCTGGTAGGTAAATCAGTAGCCAAATAAAGGCATTATCCGTACGACAGCAGTTACTGTGTTTCAGATCCTGTTTATTTAATAATAATAAAATTTATATCACACTACATTATATCACAATACACACATATTGTATACGGCGCTTTGTGCGTAACTTAATCTTAATGAAATAACAAGCCGTCGAAATAAAATTTGAAAATATTAATTTCCCCACAAACTGAAATCAAATAAATCAACGTAAGATGACAATGCTCACAATATTACTCAATTTTAATATATCTGTCATAACAACAGCAATCGCCAGTTGATACCTCATACCCTTTTTATTTTATTAAAAGGGTGGCTATCCTTAAATTTCTTACAAATTTTGTACCGTCGGAACATGCTAACATTTGAATGTAAATTATTGAGTAATGTGACTTGAGTAATGAAAAAGGTTCTCTTGTAGCAATTGCTTAGGATGCAAGTGTTTTCGTGCGAATCCCGCGTGAAGCTTGGGCGTGGTAATATAGAGCCTAGAGTGTAGGCAACAATACGTACGTTTTTGTTTACCCGCCGCCGCCGCGCCAAACAAACGATTGAGAACATTCGCTGTAAAATTAATGTACCGTACCATAAATAGCTTACATAACAGTAACCAACACTTTGTCCATGCTTGGATTTGTGAGTGTGTTTAGAAGGCAAATTGTGAGAAGTGTGCTAGTTGAACAAATATTTCGTCAGTACACTGCTTATCGTTAAGATATTTAAACAGATTGTGCAATTCTGATACTACGCTAAAGTACAGGTGAGCCGATAAGGTTTTCAGTTATAAAAACCAAGTAGAAAATTCTTTGGTAAAAGAAAAATCTAATGCCAGCGGATTCATCAAGCTGTGAGGATTTCAAAGAAATTTACGAGTGTGTACACTTATCGCAGGTACTTCAGTAATCTGAAATTGTACTTTCTAGCAGCCGAAAATGCCAAAAAAAGTGGTGATTTTTGCTATCCTTTTAATGTGTTAACACCTTGGTACCTAACCTTAAAATGGCCGCCTAGGTAAATGTGTTCAAAGCCTCTAATTGCAGGATCAGTAAGAACTACATAGCACGGGTATCACAACTCGCCCTACCCTCTAGGCGCTAGTCACAGAACTGGTGTGCTGTCTTCTCGCCATCTCACTTCTATGAGACATTCAGTGGTGGCCGTATAATTTAATGACACAATATTATATGTCGTTCGGGATAAAGTGAGCACTAAAAATATAACCTTTGAAATATAACACTAGCAGTTACTGCGAATAATTCAACATTAACTATATAGTTGCCTTACTGCTTGTATGGTTGGCAGCGAAATTACGCAATATAGTTCCATGTATTTTACTCTCTAAATACATTCATACTAAAACGAAAGCAACCGAAATCAACACAATTGTAGTTCATAAAAGTAATACACTTTTTTTTTATCAAACTGTATACATATCTGCTGACTGCACGCTTTAACTTCCACGCGCAAACATCAAGTGACGTGTCCAGAGCGGTTAGAAATTTCCCGTCGTTAGCCGTTGCACGTGGAAGGATACGAATTGACTTAAAATAGAAGTTAAGCAAGGCTTTTTTGAGTGCTCACTTTATCCCGAAGCGCCTATAAATATCAAGGCGTATTGTACACGCCCGTGTATTTTAAAAATTGCGCGCCATTTTTTCATAATTTAAAAAGAACATACAAATAGAAAATAAACATTTTCAGCCGCGAAAAAAAATGTTTTAATGAGTAGTGGTGAACCTGAAGAGCGTATACACACATATAACGTTCTTTAAATACTATTCCTAAGCAGATATCACTTATGCGCATTGAGCAGTTTTCGGATAATAGCGGCCGAACCTTTGCACACCACTCGGCGGCCTGGACAGGCGGCCCCCTTAAAGCTGATATAGGCCCGCACAGCACACCATTACCTTTAATATTACGTCATCTCGTATATGTATAGGATCACCATTCAATTCCTCCTAGAGGTGAATTATTGGCGAATAGACTGCACGCCAGTTCTGTGACTAGAGTCTAGGATGAGGCATGATGCGTGTGTCTGTGTCACCCTTAGCGCTTCCTTTCGAGATTTGAAATCGCAGTGGCAAGCGTGTAAATGCATATATTTTAATATATAATTATTCTATACCTGAATAATACTCGTTTTCTTTTACGCGCAAGCTGGAATTCCAGCAACTATAGACCTGTATCACGTCCGCAATTGGCCGTTGACTTACTCGACACTTTTGATAGTAGCTGAGACAATAATAAAACTGTAGCTGAATACAGGCCCATTTCACTGTCGGCGAGCAGCTAATAAACAGCTGCTATCACATTCAGTACACAACTATCTTGGAGACTAGCCTACAGGTCAGTGAACACGCGAATTTTTCCGGCACCTAATACTTATCACGATGTGACAACTTTTAGTAGTAAACAATATGTACCTTATTCCGTTGCAGTGTTGAACAAAAGATAAAGAAAAGTGAGAATATTTGAAAGGAAAGTAAAACTAAATTTGTATAAATTTCAGTTTTACGTAAAACACTGTGTTAAACGTTTCCAATCATAAATTCTCTGTCACAATAATTAGTAGGGACTGAAAAATTTCGCGAATTCAAAGACCTGTAGGCTAGAATCCATTGTACTATGCATACTCAAGCCACGTCCATTCGTTCATTGTTTGCTGTTCCACTGAGTAGCAGCTAGTGAACAAATAGTCGGACATTGAGTATGCATAGTACAATGGATTCTAGCCTACAGGTAATTGAATTCGCGAAATTTTCCAGTCCCTAATAATTAGGCAAAGAAGCGAAGACTGTTTAAACATGAATCAGAGCCGTTATTTCAACTGGGACTCATACCCAATTCATCACGTCAAAGTTTTCGGGATTACTAGTCTGCAGCAACGAAACATTGCGGTTACAGATAGAAGCCGGAAAGTGTAGTATTACCACTTAATATATATCTCATTTAAGGTTTTATGTATTTACCAAGCGTATCATATAGTGTATGTTGTTACTGCATTGTAAGTACAGCATATGTTGTTTAAACACTAATCATTTTAAAAACGGGGAATCCTAATATCATCGTTGTGTATGTATTATAAGTTGTAAATTATAGTGTGGATATTCAGCCACCAACATTTTCTGAAAGAAAAATAATTATAATAATTTTTACATATAAATATTAATGTCTGTCTACCTGACTGTGTCTGTAACGTATGTGCTTCTATGCCATTCATCGGTTTGCGAAGAAACTTTGGTAAGCTGTTGTGCGTGCGCCCGCAAAGGTTTCTGCAGAAAAAAAAAGGTGGTGCGTGACAAAATGGGTAGAAGGGCAGAACTAAAAACTTTAGTAAAAAAACTTTGGTGACTTGTGCGTGCTGTTGCGAAGATTTCTGCCAGAAGCGAAGGAGCGGAGGAGACGAGGAAAGGTTACAAAACTGGGTAAAGGAGCACAACGTGGTTACCCACAAAATTTTATGAGCATTGTAACGCATTCTGGGAATGCTAGTAATTTATAAATTCGAAGCTTGATATCTAAAACGACATCCCTTACTCTGTTCCTGTTTTCCTTTCACCCTTTACCTCATCCCACCAAGGCGGCCCGGGTTCGATTCCCAGCAGGGTTGGTCCCCGAATTTTCGCGTGTGGGAATCGTGCCGGACCATGCCACTGGTCGGCGGGTTTTCTCGGGGATCTCCCGTTTCCCCTGCCCTCTCATAACGGTACTGCTCCACACTCACCTTTTGTCACTTCTCATCAGCACTCAAGACCTCGATGTTAAGGGCTGACCAAAATCTCTCATTCACTCGATTCTTTCTTCCAGTCTCACCGTCTCCCCCCTCCCTTTCTCTCTCCCTCTCTCTCTCTCGAGTTAGGTAACCTGTTTTGTGTTTAGATAACTGTAACGATCGTTACGTATATACAGTGTTGATATTTGTGTTTATTTTTATGGGTTTAAAAGGATTAGTTTGAATTACCGTTCCCCGTGTAAGCGTTACATAATTTTATTTATACGGGCTGATCAGGATAAACTGAGCACTGCTTACAATTTTCGGAGCCATTATGCCTCATCTTAGCCTACTTTCCGAAGAAAAAATTAAGCTTACGAGATCACCTTTCTGTCTGTATTAACTGAGCACTAAAGATTTAACCTTTAAAAAATATCACTAGCCATTATTGCGTATAGTTCAATAATTACAATTGTTACCTTACTCGTTATACGGTTGGCAGCGAATTGCCGAATGTAGTTTCGTTTATTATCCTATTAAAATGAAACAATATTAAAATCTACCCAATTCGACGTATTGTGTTCTATATAATAAATAAAATATTTTTATGAAACTGTATGGGTTCCTACCGAGTGCACAATTTACCTTACACGCGCAAGCATTAAGTGACGTGTTCAGAGAGGTTAGAGTCGTCGTTAGCCGTTACGCACGGAAAGATGCGAATTGGCTAAAAATATAACTTCAGCTGGCCTTTTTTGAGTGCTAACTTTATCCCGAACCACCTATATGCGTGTGTATGTGTGTCCTCCCCTATAAACTTCTGAACGAGTGGCACAAATTTCATCAAATTTTGTACACATATAGTACTTTGTAATCTGACTTTACCTTATATATTTAGTTTATGCCATGTTCATATTTCCAAACTGGCGTTCATTTTAATATTTCCTGTCAAGCTAGACCGTACTTTATAATTTCATTAAACTTGGTACACTTACACTACATACAAAGCTAGCTAGACATTTGTGAATTTCGTTCATCCTGTGTGCATATTTTCAAAATAGCGGCCATTTAAATAATTTTTACACAGTATTACATATCTTAGGAAAAATTATTTTTAGAATTTCACCAAACTTGGTCCACATATTGGCCTTCTACGTGAAAAACTGAGTTGAATATTGTGTATTTAGTACATCCTGTGTAAATATTTTAAAAAATGCGGCTCTTTTATATTTTTAGCATAGTATCACATACCTTAGAAAATATTTTTCAGAACTTCACCAACGTTGTGCACATATACTACAAACAAAGCTAAGTTGAATATTGCGTATTTAGTAAATCCTTTGTGCATATTTTAAAAATGGCAGCCATTTAAATATATTTTTACATACTATCACATATTTAAGGAAATATTTTTCCGAATTTCACCAAAATTGGTACACATTTAAATATTTTGGTTCCTGTTCATATTGTGTTCATATTTAAAAATGGCGGCCATTTTTAAATTTTAGCACAGTAGTCTATCATATATCATTCGAAATATTTTTGAGAATTCCATCAAACTGGGTATGTGTATACATATACACACAAAGCTGACATAAATATTGTGTTTTTCGTTCCTCTTGTGTTCAAATTTTAAATATAGCGGCCATTTTTATATTTTTAGCATAGCATTACTTATCTTTGGAAATATATTTTTTAATTTCATGAAACTTGGTACACATTTACTTCATACAAAGGTGACTTTTGTGTAATTTGTTTATCCTGTCTTCATACATTTTGAAAATGACGGCCATCTTTATATTTTAGCATAGTAATACACACCTTAGGATATATATTTTTCAGCATTTCGTCAAACTGAATACACGTACAGGACTGCATACAATCCTGATTTGACTTTTGTATATTTCGTTCATCATTCTGTAATATTTTGAAAACTGTGGATACTTTTTTTATATTAATGATTGAAATACATCTCAGAAAAAAATTTTCCCCAATTTATTAAACTTGTTACTCGCATATTACTTGGTAAGCCTACTTATGTTCAGTATATTTCGTGTGTCATACGACTAAATAGATTGTATCGTTTAACGTTCCTAGATTACGTAAATTATTTTAATTTTCAGGGTTAATTTACACACACTTTGAGGAAAGTAGGCTTATTAGTTATGCCAGTAACATCTTGTTACTATTTTTAATACGATGTAAATAAAAACTAAGGAAATAACATCTCTCAAAACTTTACTTCTACAACTTCGGTAAATAAATGTGTTTGATTATTACAAGTGTTGGTAAGTGCTCACTTTAAAGTGATCGCCTATATTCCAGTATTGGTTCGTTAAATCAATAATGTTACAATATGTGAATTTTTAGCTTTTAGGGACAATGCACAGCGCCAAGAAAGCAAAGTTACGCACCACAAAAAGGGAATTATCAGTAAGAACACAGTGAATATAATGAAATATGACAATGACTTCGTTCTTAAGCATGTAGTTTGAGAATTTTAAATTCAGAGGTTAGCAAGAAGAAATTTAGTGAATTTTTGAAACCTAAATATTTGAACTGTATCATAAAGAAAAATTAATTCAAAGAAAAAAAAAGGAAAAATTTTAACGAAAATTAGTCAATTTTGGTTCGATTACCATATCGGTCTGTCTAATAAACTACCAAAAACCCCAAATATTCACAACAATTCATATCACTTATATTATACGCAACAGTATTAAAATTGACATCAAAATACATTAATCTTCTTCATAATGTGAAAATAAGTTTGCTTAAGGCATAATTTTGATTTTTTAAACATGACTGCACATCTTTGTACGACTGCAAAAAAAAAAAAAACACAAATATACATATAGTATGCCGTCAGTTTCCTTCAAAACCATTATAATCAATTTGTTGATCTAAAAAGTTCTTGCTTGTAAAATTTTCTTCTGTTGCCATGGTTTTCAATGAAGCGTAAAGATTACGTAAAAATTATCTCAAAATATATATTTTACTTCAGCTAATCACTTTCACACAAAGTTGACGGTAATTTACATTCACTTTCCATATAAGTTACATTGCTAGTTGTATTTATAAGTTGGTCTCAGAAACATTGCAGGAAAAGTAACAAAAATCTTTCATTACCTACTTTAGTATTACATTTTAACTAAAGCTTATTAAATTGACAGCTGTTCCAAGGTTAAATAAAATATGTTTCCTTTAATATAAAAATAAATACTAAAACAACGTGACTGTGACATGTGTTCAAAACTCGTCAACATCTGCCTGACGGTTTTGTACTGTGTTAACCAAGACGTTCCTCCGATTTGAATAACAGGTCGTAAACGATGGATCTGCTCAAGGTGACCAAACAGTGGAAAAAAATTAATTTATGTATGTTAGTCGAATAGCTCATGTTTTCATAAACGTTACCTTCTTAGCCATTATATTTGACATTTGCCAGTTAACAGCCCTACAACAATTTTACAAAATCGAACCGTTACGCTTTCACCATGAGAATCGTTTTGAGGGAATCTTTAGTGTGATCGCATCTAATTAATATATGCACCTGTTCTCATAGGCCGCCGAGCGTTGTGGGTAGCTTCGGCCTTTACAGGATTATTAGAAAAAAATTTCACCGCTCATGGGGGACTCTGTTTAGGAATAGCATTCAAAAAACTATACACGTGTGTATTCCCATTTAATGTTCACTGCTATCAATTAAATCATATTTTCTAGCACCTGAAAATGGCAAAAAATGGTTATTTACAGAACCTTTTAGGTATGGAAATTTTGTGTAGACTATTTTAATAGGTATAAACGTATACAATATACATTTAACTTTAATATTACGTCATAAAATTATAGGGTTTCCACTTAATGTCTCAATTTTTAAAGTAGAATTCCTCCGACACTTCATAATATTAAGGACGCGGTCTGCCGCAATTTTCATCATCATTATTTTATTTTTATTTGTAACATATATTTTTTTCTTATTTTAGACACAAAATGTGACTAAATTTGGCTCTTATGAAATTTTTTGATCCCGTAGTTTTCACGTAATGGCTTGTTAAAGTCATATTTTGCATGTTTCCGTTTTAACGACTACACCAAAACCAACTGATATACCAAACTCAAAAAAAAATCACAATGGATAAAGACATTGCAGGCTACATTGACATGCTTGTTTGTATTTTAAAAATAATTATTGAATTTTTAAAATTTTTATTTTCGGTTTTAGAATTTTTTTTTAAATTAAAATAATTTTTTATTTTTTTTTATTTTTATGAGCATGACATTGTAGCCTGTAATGTCTTTATCCACTGCGACTTTTTTAGTTTGGTATATCAGTTGGTTTTACTGTAGTCGTTAAAACGGAAACATGCAAAATATGACTTTAACAAGCCATTACGCGAAAACTATGAGAGATAAAAAAATTTCATAAGAGCCAAATTTAGTCACATTTTGTGACTAATATAAGAAAACAAATATCTGGTGCAAATAAAAAATAAAAAAAAATAATGAAAATTGCGGTAGACCGTGCCCTTAAACTGATATTTCGGAAATGTTTATGACTCAACATAAATACTGTAAACTGTTGACGGATTCAAGTTATTTCGTAGAACCGAAGGTGTGAATACATGCATATGTGTTGGTTTGTGTAAACATATACACATGTTTGAGGTTGAAAGCTGAAACGACGTCTCCCAGCATGGATGGACCAACATTTTCTATAGCATTGGTATTTTTTTAAAGTTGATAGATTGGAAGGCTGTTAACATCTCAGGTTTTGATGACCGATGAAAGTGAAGGCAGTTTGACCTAGACCAGCGCCAGGATTGCAAGTGCGGAGGAAATGAGAGGCTTCCGAGAAAATATGCTAATCAACGGCATCGTTTTGGCACGAGGAGTTGCCTGCGGAAAGAACCAGGATAGCTTTAGTTGCATGGGACGAAACATGATAAACACTTACGTGTATATAACTACAGATGTCATTTTCGTATTCAGAGTGTTTAAACTTAAAAAACAATAAAGTGTTCTATAGAAGCAATATACACTTATGTCTGACGATATGTACGAAATTATACTGTATAAGTAACTATTAATCTACTGATTTTCTGTGATATTATGCTTTACGTATATTATAATAGTAAACCACTGTCTAAGAAGAAATATTCTCAAGTATGTTTTATCTCTTGGGATTAAGTGACGTTTACTCTTCCAAGTAAGTTTTAATCCTGGCAACACTGACATTCAGGAGCAGTATTTGCCTCGTATTACAATAACGCAGAAAAAAATATGATAATTTCTTATAGACTTATAATTATAAAACGTAATAAAAATTAGAGGAGGAAATACTTTTTGTATTAAACCCGCCTTGGTTAAAATAGTTATAAGTTAAAAGAAATTGCAGAAATACACAAATAACCTAATTAAGGTAGAACAGCGTCCACTGAAACAGTTGCACCTTTAAACAGTAGTCCGTAGGTTGTATGCTATACCGTAAGGGGTTACATGAAACGAGATTTTAGGATAAGGCGGTGAAGGAGTTATTTGGTGGCGAAACCAGGATGCCCCGAGAAAATCCTGACATCGGCGAGGTCCAGCACTGTTCTCCGACACCCAATCATTTTGGTTAGACGTGCCAACAATTGATCTCTGGTCACGAGGAGGGTAAGAAAGGAAAAGGGAGGGGGGCGGTGGCCGACGTGCTGGAGGAGACATTTCGGTTGAGCGAGTACAGTGTGACCAAGTATTATGTAATCAGTTCATGCTTCCCAAGTTAAACAAATTTTACGAAGATCGCTTACCCTCGTATTTCACGAGGCATGAAGGCTAGAAACTCGGAGTAAATAACTGAAGCTCAAAACATGTCCAAGAAAAATAAAAGTGAGAAACAATAAGTTGGCCAACAGTGACTTAAAACACACTTTTTCACAATTGTAGCTGACTCAACATTTTTGTAACAATATTCAGTAATTGTTTAGTAGACTGACAGTCAAGTTTAAAACTACCGTAAACGTTAATACAAAGTTGTACAATATTCGGTTACGTAACGTCCGTTTTACCAGAGCATTCAATAAATCACTTTTATTTCTCACTTTACTATTTACAGGATGTTATAAAATAAGGGACCGCAGAAGAGTTGTTTTTAAAATGTGTAAAAAAAAAAAGGATATACAAGATAGTTCTTAATTAAACCGACACCTTTCGGGAAGTGATTCCTGATGACGAAGTATGCCTAAAACATGTAATACGACTTATAGCCTAAAATTATTACTAAGTGCGTCACGCACCCTTTAAGTAAGACGTTTTACATTGATTTTATGAATGTAAATAAGGAACCACGTGATATCAAAGACCACTTTTTCGTATGAAGTTTACGTGAACGAAGCTGTTAAAAGTGTTGGTTCGCATTTTGTGAAATCATGCCTCTAACATTAATAAAAGTCGTATAAGGGTAATTTTAAGTGTTTGAAAAGTTGTAACCATGCATTTTAATCAACATTTTTGATAAATTAAGAAAAAAGTTTGACTATAGCAAAAATGTTGCCTTTCTCTGACACTCTTAAGGCATTGGTTCTCGTTGAAAATCATTTTGTAGTATTTTTCACAAGTTGATTAATAACGCCTGCCTATATACAACCTATGTAACGTACAATGCGGGTTGTCCACCACGCAGTTTTTACACCTATGAGTTAGAGATATTTGTTAGCGCTAAACATCGAAGTCTTCAATGTTGGGGAGGGGTGACATGATGTGAGTATGAAGCAGCGCCGGAATGAAAGGGCGGGGGAAACGGGAGATCCCCGAGAAAACCCGTCTACCAACGGCATCGTCCAACACGATTCCCACTTGCGAAAATCAGGGACCAACCCCGCCGGGAATCGAACCCGGATCGCCTCAGTGAGAGGCGAGAGGTCTGACTCTTCAACCACCGCGGCCCCTCTTTACACCTGTATTTTATGGGTATTTTGGCCCTTTATGTCGTGCCAAATTTCACAGATTCATCGAGTAACAACTGACAAATAATAGTCTACCAATACTAACAATGATATGTTAATAATACAAATACTAACATAATCGCATAAATTACAGATGTTTAATGTCTGTACTGAAATTAAAATCGCCGTTGGTGTAGTGTTCAAGTTCACATAATGAGATAAATAGTTGTTTAAATAGGTGAACTGGGATGTCAGCGCACAACTGGCTACGCCCTAGAGAGTACTGTCAGATTCTACCCATCATGGTTGGTGTGTTTCGAATGAAACTTATTTATTTAATTAATTAGATAACATTTATGAAGCATTTCTTAAAAAGTTGTGTTTTTCACGAGGTTGCCTTTCACGTCAGCGGATATGTGAACAAGCTCAATGTCCGTATTTGGGGCGCAGGAAACACACATGCTGTACGAGTACACATTCGGGACAGTCCAGAGGTTAATGTGTGGTGTGGGGTATTGATCGAGTGATTGTCCCATTTTTTTTCCTTTGAAGATAACCATAAGAGAAAGTGTTTACGTAGACACGTTGATCAATTCTGCCGTTCCTCAGCTACAGGAAATGCAGCAGCTTGTCATCTTTCAATAAGAGGCGCGTCCCTCATTGGGCTCTTCATGTTCGCCACTATCTGAATTAAACACTTCCAAATGGTTGGATTGGTAGAAATGGCCCAATTACACGGACCCCACGATTACTCCCTTAGACTTCTTTCTTTGTGGGTATGAGAAAGATGTTGTGTAACAATCAACTGTCCCGATGTTGTCACATTACGACAGCGTATCAGAGTTGTTATTGCAGGTATCTCGCCGGAAATGTTGCGGAATGTGTGTCATGAGATTGAATACCGGTCGGATATATCGGGTGCTACCAGGGGAGCACATGTTGAAGTTTATTGAGTGCATTCTGTATGCGTACTTTATGAGTTTCAGCAATAGTATTTCAATGACTGTTTAGTTATGTCCATTCAATCAAAAGATATATTATCTTATAATCAGGGTAAACATTTATGGACCCTCTGTGTGTGTATGTGTGTGTTTGTGTGTGTGTATATATATATACACACACTAGCCGGCCGGCTGCGAAACAGTAACTCTGGACAATATACGTGATGGAGGCACTTAACAGCTAGCGTACTCAATAACAGTGAACTATAATTAACTGTCTTAGCTCAGTGTAAAGAGCGCGCGCAATATGCTCGTATGATATCATAGTAATTCACATCGCAAAGTCTTGCACGGGATTATTAAAGACGTTAATTAAATTCTGTTTATCCACAAGCACTGGTACTCGTAAAGAGTCCTATTTGAAAGTTAGTTATTTTGGCTGTTATTTTTATGTTAAAATTCGTTTAAAGAAAAAACTTAATAAATAAACGAATTTTTAGCTTTTCTGCGGAGTGACACTTTACAAATTTTGATTATTGTAAGCATGAGAGGTTTTAAAAATTTCGAGCCATGGTAGGCTTATCGTAATAAAAAATTTACTGATAAAGCTGTCCAAAAATACTTAAATAGAGTTACTTTTTTACGTTTTTTGAACAAATGATTTAGTTAATTTTTCATTACAATTGTATTTACCTGTACTGCTAGAAACAATTCTGTTTTACTTGAATTTCTGTAAACTTGTTTGACTCTACCATGATATCGGTATTGCATCGGTTCAGTGTCTGGAGATTAGGTAGTGAAGTGTTGCATGTTATAATATTAATTGCCCTATGCGAACGTTGTTGTTTTTTGTCCTGTATTTGTTGTTCAAATGCCTATGTGGTAGAAACAATAAACAGCATATGTTTGGCGTTTTTCATATGTATGATAATTTGTACATTATAATAGTAATATGAAAAGGGATATTGAGCTAGCATGCTAGGATAGCACACACAGGACCCAAGTATGATGTAGTGATGGGGCTAAGGAAGTACTCTGAACTCATCAGCAGCTTTATCGGTATCTTTTTAGTTTTCCTCGTACGGAATTCCTATTCGGGAATGTCATATTGAAAACGGGTTGCCTAAGCTGTAAAATACGCAATGCTGATATTTAGTAACCGTGATTTGTTTTAGACAACGTAAACTAGTCTTACAAAGCTTATTCTGTATGACTTCAAATATATTTTATTTGTGCACTTACTGTGGCCAACATACGTTGTCAGTGTTCCTTTACCTATCTTAGTCGGTACATATATACATCGCAGACACATTTAGGGCTACGTGTACAGTTTCTGAAACAAAAAAAAAGTTGTATAGTGCTGAATTGGGCAAAAAGATGTTAAAGATCATGAATAACCGTTTTATAAAAATTATAAAATTTAAAACGGTTTCACTAGTTTTTGGGAACCTTCCCTGTATCCCGTTTTCCTCTAACTCCCGCCCCTCCCTCACAAACTATATTACTGGCCGAAACCTTCGCAAGCGCACGCCGAATTACTCGGCAAAGTTTTTTTCCCATGAAATTTTTAAGTTACCCCCGTCCCCTCCGCCATAACTTTTTTTTAAAATCATCGCGGGCGCGCGCAAAACTAACCAAAGTTTATTCGCATCCGTATGAATGGTATAAGAACACGGAAGAAGAACAAACAAATATTCATTTTGTATAATAGATGGCTGAAGGTACAACAAGAATTTTGCAGTTATGTATTTAAATTAAGGATTTTACTGCGTACAGTTTAGAACGCTTGTACTGATAGTGTCATAGATAAATTTCCTCATTCTTTACAGCACATATATATTGAATACATAGAGGCTTATGTATGATATCCTTAACTGTTTAATATTCAGTATGTTTTTCAACACGTCTGTTGACCTTTACTCGTCTCTATTATTAGAAGTAGTGCTAAAACAGAAAGAAAATTTTCATTTGGAACAGAATGTTACACATTCGATAACTGTATTTTGGAAATAAATGTTACATATTACGATATTTTTAAACAATAAAATCAACTTTCGTTTATTAAATAATTAGCAAGAACCATTTATGACTTTAAAACTTGAAGAAATTACGATACATGGTATAAGCAATTAATAAAACATATGGCCTTAAAACTGTACGATATCGGCTCTCGTTGCAAAACCTGTAGAAGTGGAATGTGTAAATCAGCCGCCATATTGCATAACTTTATATTTATTTTTTTATATATTTTTATTTTTTTAAATTTTTATTTTATTTATAATTATTTTTAATATTAAGAAGAGAAATGTGAAATTTGCGATTATAGCTTAAATTCTATTTATCTTACGCTACAGTACAAGCATAGCTTTTAACGTAAATTTAGGCCGCAATCAATCAAAGAATTGTTTTTACATTCTTAATTTTCTGAACAAATTGTGGCGGAAATATATGTTAAAGATTCAACTGGCAAGGTAAATAGAGTTCACGCTATAATCGCAAATTTTAAATTTCTCTTCTCAGAATTAAAAAATAAATTAATTAAATAGTCGAAAAATAAATTTACCCAAAATGGCGACTAATGCCTCGCCTTAAATAACTTGCTAGTGTTTCTGACAAATTGAGTTAAAATATTATAAACTTATATTATTTTTCAACTTTCCATTGGTATCTTTCTAGTTTGCATTATTTAAATTTGCAAAATGCGAACATACATATTGCAATAACTCTGAAATAATAACGGAAGTGTTTATGGAAGTATTTGTTCACATTAAACGGTTTCGAAGTTTCAATATCTCGTTGACAGCCTAAGATTAATAATTTACCTCAGCAAAAACCATTTTAGCTTTGATCATGAAACGGAAAATTCAGAATGAATGTAACTAAATCAATCTTTCAGTGTAGCTTAAACCAGATATTTCTCTCTCTCACTCTTTCTCTTTCTCTCACTGTTTCTCTTTCTCTCACGCTTTCACTTTCTCTCACTCTTTCTTTCTCACACTCTTCTTCTCTCTCACGCTCTCTCTAATTTCGCCATAATTTTTAATTGTGCTATGAATTAAATTTTTATTTACAATATGTAGATTGAATTAAAACCGGTTTTAGTCATTTTTAATTAGGTGAATCAATTATAATTAATTACAATGCAATTTTAAATTTTGAATTTCAAATTTATTACTTCACAGTACATGAATTTCTTATTTATGTCCGGCGGGTCGATCCTCGGATTTTTGCATGAAGGAATCGTGCCGGACAATGCCGCTGGTCGGCAGGTTTTCTCGGGGTCTCCCGCTCCATCATTCCGGCACTGTTTGATACTTACCTCATTTCACCCCTCACCAGTGCTAAAGACCTCAATGTTAAGCGCTAACCAAAATCTCTCACTCACTCACTCTTATTTATATGCTGTTACTAAATTTGAATGGTAAAGTACCCATAGGAGTACAGCTACATAGAATTTACAGACTCACGAAGCAAATTATCTACTAATCCAAATTGAGTACTTTCCGAATATAATTCATAATCAGAGCAGAATTTAAACTGCAGTACACTTGTTTCGAACAATGTACGGATAGTACAGTCTACCGACTTCCACTCGTTTCTTGCCAAGTAACAAGTGCATTGTTGTGACTGAAATGCCGGTAAAGGAATGTGAGATAGTTATGTTTACAATCTGCTACCTCTCCACACTGCACCACATGCCAGTCAGAGCGAGTCATTTCTGCGTACTGTCTCTTTCTAATAGCATATCTGACAACAACGCTCAGCATGACGCCTGCCACTCAACTTGTAGAATTCGGCGTGGCCAGTTACTACAGAGAGATATCAAAGTGGAAGAGAGACAATAGGTATTCTGTTTTTTGCGCCACTCTACACGTATATCGAGCACTGCACAGCAGAAATCGGTTACTCGACTGGCTTCAGGGCAGTCTTAGCATTACATTTTAAGTAGAGACATTCCAAATTCGCGTTATCATTTGGTAGCAGACTAAACTTCACATTCCGATACATAACAGAGCATAATCTGCGATTCAATTGGCCACGAACTTTTGTACGTGTGGTACGTATTTTTACGTGTAAGCTTTCCGCGCGGCAAGTCACGACAATATCGGCCAGCGGGAGACGTCGAACGAGCCTATAGTCACATGGAGGCTAGTCAGCTGTCAGAAAATAACGTTAATTTTGCATGTCTCTAATAATAAGAAATCGCGTTTCCTGACGTTTAAGGCTGCTCTGCACTAGGTAGTTGCATTCAGACCGACCGGAATTCGGTTGTAACAGTTATTATTATTGTGTCAACGTAATATGTGCCTTATATATAGAAATCTAAACGCCACTGAGCTAGAAACATGAAAAAAAAAATTAAAAAACAGTAACTATCTACACTAGACGTCACCTGGGCATCTGCACAATTGATGAACTTGGTTCAAGGTATATGGCACAGTATTTTTTTCCTTTTCATTAGAAATGTTTAAGGGTGCTCTGCACCTTAAAAATCATAATTTTATAACTATACCAAACACTGATCAACCTTTATACATTACATTAATAGCAATTTCTCACAAATAAAATATTTCTCGGTTCTATAGTTTTCGTACAAGTACTGTAGCGATTTGGCTATTTTCTCTACTAGCCCAATGCAAATAACTATTCAAAAGAAACAAATTTAATACATTTTAGAGTTAAATGAAACGTATTAAGCTACAGAATGACACCATTGATATTTCACATAAAAGTTATTTATATTTTACAAAAACTCTTGGCTGTAGTTAAATTTTAGCATAGGTTAGAGTACCTGTGTCTTTTTAAAATACTTTTCCGTGAAATAACAAAGGTGTCGTTCTGTAGCTTACTTTCATTCAAAATTATTGCATTAGTATCGTTTGAATAATTTTTACTTAGGGTAAGTAGCGAAAATGGTAAAATCACTAATTTGAAACGTGCTTGTACGAAAACTTAAGAACCGAGAATTATTTCAGGTGTGGGAAATTACTGTTAATTTTATGTGTATGAGTTAAACAGTATTTGTGCAATTATAAAATTACGAAATTTTTGGTGCAGAGTAGTCTTAACCGAACGCACAACCAAAAACGTAAATGATCTTCTTGGGTAATTCAAGTATTGCCGAATTACATTTTGAATTGAAAAAAAATAAATAAATTTTGGTCAGCGCTTAACAGGGAGGTTTTCAGCGATGGTGAGAGGTGAAATGAGGTAATCCTGAAGAAGCATTAGAATGAAGGGGTGTGGGAAACGGGAGATCCCCGAGAAAACCAGCATACGAACTTTATCGCCGGGCACGATTTCCATATACGAAATTACGTTGTGCTACTGTTTTTTTACGGTACCATAATCGAGAAGAAGCGGGTTTTAAATACATCGTCGGTATAATTCCAAAAGTGACAAAGTTATAGATCATATTATTTTGGAAAAATACAGTTAAACTGTAGAGCATACAAAAATGTGATGCAATATTACTCAACATCGTGTACTTGACCAATTTTTGCTCTAAAACTCAAACATATTCCTTGCAATTTCGTAATTTTATCTTCTTTATGACTGGGACACTTTTAGCAGTAAACCTACAATATGCCAGTGCGCTTCATCGTCAAGTAAGAGCTGCCGCTGCTGTACATTTTTATGCGAGGCTTGATAAAGTGATTTATACAGGCGGCTGTTGTATTACGATCTCACCAGCAAAGCAGCAGACCCTCCTCCTATGTGCATTAGCCACACTCTCGGCTTAGTACGTGCAACTTTTAATGTTCTGCGAAGTTTGACGGTGTTACGAGCCCGGCGCCCTGGGGCATCCCAGGAAATGGATTCCCGCGACGCTCTGAGAACGTATTTTACGTGACCGCTTGCCGCTTGGGGCGTATCTGCTGAGGCAACCTTGTTTCTCTGCCGTGACGTGCTTCCCCGGTAGGGGTTCTACCGTGTTTACCCTCTAATGTAAACAAACGTTAGTTATGTGCTTCAAGAGTCACGCCCTCTGTGATTAAGATTTTCCGTTCACCTTCACCTGACCTTAGCTCGTTAGTTTATATGTTTAAACAGCGATACGCTATTGACTGACGCTCTTAAGGGTGCGTGAGAGGCTCAAAAGAGACGGAGCAGTAAAGGCGACCTTGAAGCGCGCATCAAATGCCGCGTCGCTTCAACGAGCCAAGCGCTGAACTAACGTGCAAGCTTACCGCCGAACGGTTTTTACTTTGGGACATTAAGCGGTGACTATATAATTTTATTGCTGGAAAGTCTGCAACTAAGTTCAGTGCAGGTCGCAATCTGAGTTTCAGATACATCCGGTTAGAACATTTTTAAGTGCGGAAGTCTGAAAAGACCGTTTTTAGCCATGCTGGAGGGCTTAGAAACAGTGTTTTTAAAATCATGGAATCGTAACAATGAGGTTTCGACCTTGTCTCAAGTTTGTTTTCTTTTCGTACGTTGGCACAACGGGCACACATGGAATATTTCCGTAGAAAAAACCTGTTTACGAACACATTGCAACGCATTTGAAGCATGGGGTAGGAAGCCACCTTAACGTAACTCCCTATATCACGTACCGAGCGAGGTGGTGCAACGGTAACACATTGGGCTGACATTCGGGAGGAACTGAGTTCGATCGCCGTCTCTGGCCATCATCTTTTCTGTTTTCTAGGGTTTCCCGAATATGCTCCAGGCGAATGCTAGAATGGTACGTTAACAAAGGCCACGGCCGACTCCTCTCCCAGCTCCTGTCATTAAGTTGTGTTTAACAGTATTGTTTCATGCCGTGTATCTGGAGGCCGGGTGGTCAGAAGCTGTGTCGCAACACCTTATGGACTAGCCCCTTATTCACAAGCCGGGCGGCTTTGTGATGATAATCCTGCCGAAGCTACGTCATTGAACTGCGCCTTGGCCCTACGAGGCCGGCCTATGAGGCTCAAGTCACGTCCGAAGCATGATGTAATGTCTACTTTTAGACCACTGTAATGCGGTGAATCCCCAACTGTTTCACAGAGTATAAAAGCACAGAGTCGATTAAATATCACTGTCTGCTATTTGCATAGAAGCAGCGCAGTGCAAGTGCAGAACGAGAAAGTGGGTCTTCACTTGCGCCTGTGGTTACAGTTTAAACTGAAAATTAATCTACGTTTTAAAGCCTCCGCGTGCGCAAACAAAGAAAACTGACTTGTGTCGAAGTATTTGATAGGCGCCTATCTACAAACAATTTGTACCTATGACGTGACCTATTGCATATCTGGATGTGCGTATTTAATTTCATTGCGGCATAACCGGACGCAATGCAGGTGTAACGCAGGACGTAACGCTCAAGTGATGCCTGACATAGAAATCTTCTATCAAAAGACAGAATAAATTATCGCGAAAATCTTAACTTTCAAAAGTCATTGGGATCATGGTTCGTGCAGTGGCTAGGGCACTCGCCTCCCGAAAAGGCGATTCGCTATCGAATCCCGGTGGGTCGACCCGGAATTTCGCATTCACTGACCAAAATCTTTTTAGTCGTCCACCAAAATATCTTTCAAACAATGATGCATGTTACGTTTTATGATCGGATGACAACTTTCCAACTGTCTGCAAGTGAATCATTAGCATTCAGTTTCAGGGTACCGGAATTCTCAATGATGCATTAAATGGAACCAGAGAAATGGCGAGAAAAAAAACGTTGGCTATGTTCTTACTGCATTGTAAACTAGCTCATGGTCAGTATTTCCCGTGATAAATCACTCACTTTACCAAAAAGTAGTAATCAAATTATACTTAAAATTATGGCCTGGAGTAGTGTGCTAAACATTAACGTGATATTCGGTCAGAAAAATGTATTAATGCTCCCGGAGAAGAGGTGGAGTGTGATTTAGTTGGTCGGAAAATTATGTGTTTTTCTTTAACTTCTACTGATGCATGAATGGAAAATTCTACCATGGCCCACTTTAAAATTACACGCCTGTGCACGTGACAAATGAAAATACGTAAGTTGGTTCTAAAGACACATAAGCAGCCGATTGCTGACAAAAGCACTGCCATTTTAAACGAACGCCCCTCATAAACTACTAGCAGCCCACCTCGGCTTTGCCAGCGTGAGTAACGCATAGCATCTAATACTGAATTTAATTGAAAGACCTCTTCGTACACCAGATCAGTAGTTCGATCATCTGCTTTTCGGAAAACCAAGCTGTTAGTTGAGCTTTCTCGGTAGCAGGATACGTAGCTATAGCTGCCAGCGGGCTTTATTTATAGTCGTAGCGAAACAGACAAGGAGAGCAACGGGCGAGGGGAGTTGCAGCATCGCATATTAATCAAAGACTATATATATGAACTAGATGGTTACGCTACTCTTTTGTTACATGACGAAATTGAACGCTTACATATAGCAGGGAATTGTGTACTTTTGCAGCGCGTGGGGGGGGGGGGGGGGCGATTTTTACAACAAAAAAAACCCTTGGTATGGAACATTACGCGTCATAGGTTGCAATATGGCGCCGTTCAAAGATAGACCAACAGTTTTGGTTTTGCATCCCTTGATATTAATAGTTACTGTAGTTCCCGAACCGTAAAATACCGTCCTTTTATTCAGCGCACAGCATTTCATTGGCATTTTAAACTTCGGGGAAAGAAGTGAGAGAGGTCTGTACAGAATGATAGTACGAGACTTCACGGTTTCACCTTGTAAATGTCCAGATATACGTCTTATACATCCCTGCACATTGTGATAGATGTTTATTAGTACGATACAAGATGTCTTATCACGCATTTAATGTTTACTGCGTAGTTTTCAATTTGCTTAATTCGACTGCATCGTGAGGTTCTTTATTATTTGTTCACAATAAGTCTCTAAACGTTTCTTAAACAAAGGTTGACACGATGTTTTTGATACAAAACGAGGCAGAAAAAATAATAACTTACGACACCACTTAAAAAGAATTCTCACTGAGGAAGAAATCATGTGCCATTCAGAAAGTTGTATCGTAATTGATCTTTAAAAAAAAAAATACACTCTATCAGTTACTATATCAGATTAAATTGCTCATGATGAAATAACATTTAGTCGGTAAAGTTCAATATTTTACGCTTAAAAACAATTTTTGTTACTATATTATTTTCCTCTGCACACGAAATCGTAATTTCCAGATTATGATCGTAAAAAGAAACGTTTCGCAACACGTGCAATAATTGAATGATCGACTTTAAAAAATAAAAGTGGTAAAATTGACGTCTTAGTGAAACACAGTCAGAACAATCGTGCTCAAAAAAGGCTTGCTTTAATCATCAAAACGATGTAGTGGTACGCCTGGCAAGGTAGTCAATACTCTGTCTAATTGTGAATACGCTGGTATAATGCAGTATACTCCGACGACATTCAAGTGATCTGATAACAACTACATTTCAGGCCAGGCTCCTTTTATTCTATTTTTTTTTTCGAAAATTATTTTTAAGCTTAAATAAGAGCAGATAACATAAATATGTTTGACCGATTTTTTAGAATGTTTTTTCCATTATAGCTAATGTGTTCAAAACAAGTAATGATACGGTTTTGAATAATAAGTCTATTAACAAAAATTTCTTTAAGCACATAAATAGCTAAAACCATAGTATTTACTGTTTTCAACAAATTTTCCAACGTGGTGAAAACTATTTTTAACAAAATTGCAAAACAAGTTTGTGATATTTGTTCTATTTTAGGCTTTATACATACACAAACACACACAGAGAAAAAGAGAGAGAGATTATACATAATTTGAAATTTATACAACTGTGAAATAAGTCTGTTGAAAATGCTGACGCAGTATGCATATTCAATCTATGTTTTGATAACAAATCACCTTCCAAAGTTTGTTGATAAGAGATCGTAGGGTTCTGTTTATCTCTGTATGACAGTACAATTCATATGCTACATACACAGATATATCGATCAGCCACCCATCTACAAACACAGACATATTTTTGCTGTAAAATTACATGGATATTACTGGAAAGTAGGCCCATGCAAAACTTTAGTTTACCGACAAAGCTATTAAAGTTGTGTTTGCATACTTAGGATTAAATTAGTAAGAAATAAAACTGAAATCTCAAAACAAAAGATTCAAAACAATGTCGTTTATCAACCGTTATGTGAACGAGCAGGTTGGCGTTTATACAATCTTGATTCATAAAGCCCCATATGGGAAAACTGAAAACTTTCGAACATTACAGTTGTCAAAACACAGAAGTGGAAAACTTTTTATCTACAGCTGATCTTAATTTCGAAAGTTTACTTTGATGTTAAAGTCCCACAGTTTGTAACGACGTTTCCACGTAAATTGAAGCAAGATTGTCAACTGCTATATTAAGTAGACAAAACAGAGACCCGACAATAAATAATGCACGCTATCAATCCATTAAACTTCTCTGTTTTAGTTCAGTAACATAATAAGTTACAGAATACACAATTCGGCACAGAAACAAATAAAAAATACATTCTTATCATCCTACAAATGAAGTTCGTAAAATGCTTACTGTTTACGTAATCCCGTGATAGCTAATGTTCATACGGATCATATCCTGCTTTTCTAGTCCACATTTGGATCCACAATCGATCAAGCGTGTTACTAGCAGCTACTGTAAATACTGAGTAATAACTCCCAATAGAAAAATAATTTTACGAACAACACAGAAACTGTATTTTCTTTCCTTTATAATATTGGGATGCTCCAGAAAAACAATTGTATACCTGTCACGCCAAATGTTTTTCTTTCAATCTTTACAGGAGCAGTCTTGGTGGATTATAACATACTGTAAACCAGATATCAAGCTGTCTTAAGGTCATATAGTGCGTTTATACTAAAATTCCAATACGTATTCAATTTGTAGTGGACTGAGGAATCCAGATTCAAACGTTTACTAAAAACACCCATCGGACTGAACTGAGTGTAGACGAAGTCGTTGTCATATTTAATCGAATCGTTTATTTGGTTATGTAAGACGTTAGAATCGTCCTGTGCGAGCTTAATAAAATAATGGAGAGTGCAAAATAAATCAAAATAAATAAAAAAACAAATTACATAACAAATGTTTGACTATTGGATTTTCGACAATCATTTGATCTGTATTTGAATATTAAGCAAAAAGATGTCTCTGATAATGCTTCAGTTCGGATTCACTCCATGCTTACATGTAAATATGAATAGAATATTTTACTGTAAACGTATTTCATTCCACGTTTACGTTAGGTTCGCTCCATATTGAATACAGTCTAAGTTCAGTACAGTCCAGAGTTTCACTATAAACGTACTGATGTTGTGCGATTTGTTACTTTGTTACATAATTGTGATTAAGGAAAGAATAACCTCACGGTTTATATACGTAGCAATATCATTATGGTTACCATTATACAGTTGCTAGAGCCACGGATATTTCGCGAGTTCATTAGAGAAAAAGTTATATTTGGAACTCGTGCGTGTTAGTTACTTGTGGCATTGTGCCGTTGTGAGGACTCAAGAACAAGTAGCAAAATGCATGTAAACACTCACTGACTCCCGCGTTACCTTGTCAGATGTTCAACTGGTCATTCATTGGAGAAGTAGCCAATAACGATTGTGCTTAGGCCAGATTGTTCACAGGACCGAGAAGTATAACTGGGGTCGTTGAACCCGTGAAAATATCATAGTTTCTAACAATGCTCTAAAAGTCTCAGCTTCGCTGATAACGGAAACATAGCGTTGTAATGTAGGTACTTAACTCGGTCAGGTAAATCTTACTTCACGCTATCAATATCTATTATCTCTCTCAGACGTACACACACATACACCACATATTAAAACAGTTTAAGAAAAACTTAACAGCTTGTAGATAAGCACTGGTGTTTTATTTGTACTGAAGTAACCGAAACAAAATTGTTCTCGTCAGTTGGAGGTTTCAGCTACTGGTGAAACATATTAAAGTGTTTTTTTTTTTTTGGTTGCTGCCATTGTAAACATAATATGTTTGCAAACATACTGTTGTCATATTGCTGTTGAAATTAAAGAGACTAGTGCTTTCTCGCCAGTTGTTATGTTAGGCATATATCGTTTAAAAGGAAGTATATATGTAATATTTAGTAGATAATGGCTTCACTCTCCGTCGTACGCTAGTATGGGGGAAAATATTGCATTTTGTAAAAAAACAACAGTGTCTCAAGAGGATATTATTTTTAAGAAAGTATACAAATTCCATTAGACATTGGTTGACGAAATAATAAAAGGAAAGTATGTAAAAACTATTATGAAAGATTCTGGCCAGTGAACACTTTAAGACATTAGCTAGTAAGGATTTCTTTAAAAAAGAAAGTACCTCATGTAACATAAAAAAATAATTAGGGCATTACTTTTTCTTAAGAAAGTATTATTTTTCAAATTAAATTATCTTAAAAAACAATTAGTCATTGCTATAACGTTCTTTTGTATGCTAGTATGGGTAATAAATATTAAATACTATAAAATTTCCAACGTCTCAAGATGAAATTATTTAAAAGAAAGTATATATAAAAACAATAAGACATAGACCCTGTTTCACCAACCTCTGTAAAGCACTTGACATTTGTTAAAGAGGATTAATAGACGATTTAACGCGTACATTCTTCTGTAAATCCTCTTTAACAAATGTTAAATGCTTAAGAGTTAGTGGACCGTACCTTTTTTTACGTTTGAGGCACGGAAACGGGGATGGCGATAAGTCGAATATAACCCGTGCGTCGAACACCTCATCGCCTCTAGGTGCAGAGTACTAAACTAGCGTGCAGTGTTTACGTAGTAACTGTTTTTCAACGGGACTTCAAGGGATTATCCCTATAATTTTATTTGTGGAAAGTATGTGGTAAAGTCCAATGTAGATTTCTATGATTTTGTTTTACGATTACGGTTGATATTTTCTCGACTACAGCAACGTGAAAAGGTCATTTTTAGCACTTTTGAGGAGCTTGATAATCATGTTTTTAATTATCGGACTGCATTTTTAAAATCATATGGACTTAATTTGAAGTGTGTTTTCCTTTCGTAGGTAAACGCATTAGAAACATGTTTAGTAACTATACATGAAAAACGACTTTCCGTATCACGCTACAGCATGTCTCACGCGCCAGGCCCACTAACTGTTAACAGAGGTTGGTGAAACCGTGCCATAAGGTAGAATGAAGTAAGATTTACTTGGCTACGTTAATTACATACTCTGCAATGTATGCTTCGTTTCCATCCAATTTAGACTTTAAATGCGCTGCATTACGAAAACAGTTTTCGTTTGGTCGCGCATAACTGCTGTGGGGTGGCGTTCTCTCTTTGAGGAGGAAGGGGGGGAGGGGGGGTTAAACGAAAATTTTAGCTGTTTTTATAATTTTTTATATTTGTACGAGATATGGTTTGTTTTGTAGGCATACGTTGTGACTATTTGTTAATGTAATGCGCTTTATTTTTTTAGATTTTACAGTTTCAAAAATTGGCAATTTGTATAAAAAATTCAATATGTTTAGTACAAACAATTCAATGCGGTTTTGATACATATCTTCTAGCGTAGCCCGTGCCACTATTCATCAGTGTGAATTATTTCATTTCTGTAATTCAGTTGGTTATTCTTTTATTATAAAACCTTTTTTACGACAATTTTAAATTTTACGTGTAATTATACGAAAACCATGAAAGCTAAAACATTTTCATTACAGTACAAAATAGTCTCCAATGTATGTCAACAAAACAAACTACATCTCGTATAAATATAAAATTATTAAAACGTTCGGTGAACTCCCTCCTTAATACCTTTACAGATAGCACAGTAAAAAAATCGCGAGTTTAAGTATTTGCGAATAAACAGATATACAGCTCTCACTTCGCCACAGAGCCGATGGCAGTCGTAGCAGCTGCGCTCGTCACTTGTCGACGAGTTACTTCAGAAGACCGCCTTCAGAACAGAACCAGCCTTGTCCACTACAGCTCTCAATACAACGAGCGTCAACTCACTCAGCTTGGACATCTGCCAACTTTTCTTCATCTCCTACCAACCATCTTCTGCCGCAACTAGAGGGGAAAGTCTCAACACACACACGCATACACACACTGCTGCAGGGCTGAAACTTTCCCGACATGACGTCCCTTCAGCCACCTGTAAACTGTCTGCAACTTTCTGAGGTGTTACACCGATAGAAAAGTATTGTTATAGGTACTATGCTTCTTTTAAAACAGGTACAACAATCCGTTAGGTTGTCGGTACTATTTTGGGTTGTTCGTACAACAATTTCTTCTGTAGAAGTAACAACATGTTGTGTAGGAGCAAATAATATGTTTATTTTAACGTTAATATTGTTACTTCTACAGAACATATTGATATAGGTAAAAGCCAAATAGTACAGACAATCAAACAGGACTGTTGTTCCTATTCTAACAGAAACATGGTACCTACAACAATACATTTCTGCCAGTGCCTCGCGCTATGGCATCATACTAACTAAATTCGCGGGGGTAGACGTCTAGAGGTTTTGAAACGCAATAAAAGAAAAAAAATCATAGACCACGGTTATGGCCAGGTTTTGAGAAAATGAGTACTTATCGAGTGTCCCATATCTTTAGCATGATCTCCTAAACCGCATTAACAGTACATTGGTTTGAAAAACGCATGTGTACTATTGTGAATTGTTAAAAAAACTATATAAGTTGACCAACGTTATGTCTTATGTAAGAGTATTAACATGAGCTCTGGATGAGAAATTGCGTACGTTATTATGTGTTTAAACGACTCACTATAAAAACCCTCATCCATTACTTCATGAAATTTATGCCACGATATATTTATTACACTTTAAAATACGAAGGTAATTACTATAGGCGCAGAGGGATGTTCTATAAAGTTACATTGTGAAATTTGTTATAGTTTAGTTAAATAGCCACAGGATTTAGTTATGGCAGCTGTCCCACAAGTATGATGCCGAGTCTGACGTGAAGATACGGTTATACGGCAAACATATCAGGACGTCCTTGTGCATCTTGGCGTAGTCTGGGTGACGATATGGCGCACACAGCCTCGTCGATAGCGTCACCCGCCCCTTTATCATACCAGTTGTGGAAACGCGTATTCTCGTCGGAATGGGATATTTCGCTGTTACATTGTGCCGTGTTTAATATTAACTTTCCTTGGCCGAGTTCGTCGGTTATTAAACTATTTCAGTAGGTCTATTTGCCGAGGTCTACCTGTCTTAAGTTTGAACCAGGGGGTACATCACGGTTCATAACAATATATTCAACCATCTCAGGACTGCACATTTTATGTAATTTTAAGAGGTATTCCACTACAAATTATTAGAGTTGTTTACACTTGTGATAAAAACTTATTGATATTGCTTTACATTACCGCGATATTCTGTTATGTGTTGCGGTGATGTGTAGGCGGAGAAGACCTGCACTGGAAGAAATATTTTGTTAGTATTCGGACAGCCAAATTATTTGGTAGTAACCATCAAATAATTTTTCTCGTGACCACAATATTTTAGTGGGAACAACAAAACATTTTTTTTGTGGTGAGCACAAAAAATAATTGGCTTTCTCAATACTAATAAAATATTTTGTAGCACAACAATTTGGAGACTGCCAAACCTGTGTAGCATGAATACGAACTCGTATCGAACATTGCGATATGCACCGAGTGCTAACGAAACAAGCGCCGCACTAAGTCAGCACTAACCCTTTTGCAGAGTGTTTCACTTTGTTTCTGCGGAGCTGTTTGGATAACGGACGTTCTAAGCCGTTATAATTTAAGAAAGCTAACGAGCACAGTACTGTCAATAAAATTGGCTACTGGATGGTGAAATATGATTCATCATAATTGTTGTCTCATTAGTATGATTTTTGGACTTGTATAGAATTATGTGATAGAAAAAGACATTTATTTAATATGTTTACTGATATTTCGGGTGAATATATATATATATATATATATATATATATATATATATATATATATATATATATATATATATATATATATACATACATATAGTGTTGGCATTATAGAGCGATATCAGCGAGTGTTTTTTTAACAGATACATGAATATGGGTGCATGTCGTGATGGTGACCTTGAGGCAGCTTCTGGCTCACTTTCCACACAAGTAGGCTAATTCTCTTTAGCAAATAATAACTGCAAGTATTCTCCTTCAGACATTGTAAACCCCTCGCAGTTATCTACATAGTTCAGATACCAGGGGTGCAGCGAGTGGGAAGGTCGTGTGTTAATTTTTTCCCTTCACCACCAGAGAGAAAAGGGAAAAATTGGATTAAGAAAAATAGTAATAATGCCGTGGTGGATGGATAGCTGGTTTGATTATTTGTTTTTAAGCCATAAAATTACTTCGTGTTAACTGCAACAATATTTTCGTGTTTAGTAATACACAAATCAGCAGATAGTTTCAAGATCTTAAAGCAAAACGATTCTTTATCTACTTTGCCTTGTGAAATTGAGCAGAGACAAATTATTTTCTGTATTCTTTTTCGCGTGTCGCAAACGAAGTAGCAGACAGTCAATTAAATTTTTTAATGTATTTTATAGACACTAATGATAAACAATAAGTAAAAAACAATTGTTATGAAAAAAAATTTAAATAATCAAATATGATGCATCTTGAATTCCACGTTAATACCCGCTGTAACCTCTACACAAAATAAAGTGCCCTAGCTCGAAAGTTGACAAGTAAACCCAAACTGTTTTTATAACCAAATGCTGGCTGTGCAAGATATTGTCCACACTTGTAGGAGAAGTGTCGAGTAAGCGCTCTACTTCTACTGCACCATGTTTCCTTATCCTCCTTTTTATACCTTATATCCAAACCCAAATGAAACCATCACCATCGTCAGAATAGGAACAGCTCTAAACGCGAGTGAAAACGCAATCTTGCCACGGAATTTTCAGTGAGGCAGATTTGCCAACGATACCTTCACTCGCTTTATTCTTGTATTTTAATGTTTCGTAAATATTTTTATTTTGTAAACATAATTTGAAAATGTTTAATTTCGATTGCTAAAGAAACTTTGTATTAAAGTCATGGTTTATGGCAAGTATTACTCTTTGGGTGATTACTTTTAACCTATCAAGATTTTCATATTAATAAAAAAACCTGATAATGCCAGATAAATATTTCTGGTTACATTTGTGTAAAATAAACCCAGCGATAGAGCAAAAAAAAAATAAGGAAATATTTTTTTAAAAAAATTTTAATTAGTCATTCGTAAATTTGTAAGTTTATTTTTAATACACGGATGACACTTTCATACGGAGACACGAATGAGTACTTTGCATCTTATAAAACTGTTGATTATCTGTATATCCTATTTGTAATATTTCATACTGGATAGCCAATCGTAGTTTGCATGTCACGTACTCAGTAGAACTGTCAAAAATTTAGTCGGATGAATACATTAATTTATTTCACTGTCACGGTAGTTTTGAACGCTGTTTTGATTTTTATGCGCTATTGCTGAAGAAAATACGTAGCCTGACAAATTAATCTGTGTTTACACATTTGAATGTAACACGTTAAAATTAATAAGCGAGTTGTTTTTTATTACTTTTTAACAGTTAAAAACTGTGTTATGTATTTTCAGGCACATTAAAGTAATATTATCTTGCTTTGGTCTGTTTTTCCTTGCATTCTCCAATTATTACGTTTTGCTTCAGTTTTACGTTTTATGAGATTCATAGCAATGACAGGCAGAGCTGCCATTCTCATTTATAATTACTGTGACAAAATAAACATTTTGTTTGACACACAGTCCTGATTTTAATTTTGTTATGAATGTAAACTGAACTCAAGCAAAATTATTTCTTGTGATCGAATGGTACATTATTTTTAAGGCCTACGTATAACTGTCAATACGACAGCTCTTAGTCTTGAATTTCTCAAAGAATTCCGTTGAAGAAGTTGCGAATCTTTTCAGCCAATGCGAAGAAAAACTACCTACAATTTCCTTAAGGCCATGCTCTCTAGTTTATACGTCTAAACGAGAGCAGATATCAAAAATCTGTCCAACAGTTTTGTTTAAAATTGTCTTCTCCGTGTTGGCTGAATTTTTTCATGATTTTCTGTGGTTTTAGCTAATAAAGTAATTAACGAAGTTCTGGCTAATTGACATTTTAGTCGAAACCGTATAATTTGATACTTTGAAAAAAAATAGCTATCACGAAAATATCTGCTCTCATTTAAGCTTTAAAAAAATAATTATCGCGAAAACAGCAGAATGTAAAGAGCATGTCCTTAAGTAGTGTGAATTAGCAGTAGTGAAGTAATGCGGTGTTTGTGTGTGCAGCTGGTGACCCAGTGACGACAACAAGGACGCTGGTGGAGGACCCCGACTTCCGGCTGCCCATTGGTAACGTCACAACTCCGCTGGGCAAGGAGGCGGTGCTCTCCTGCACAGTAGATCAACTCGGCAAGTACAAGGTGAAGCCTACTGACTCTTCTACTATACGTCGTTCGGGATAATGTGAGCACTAATAATTTAACATTTGAAAATTTTCACTAGCCGTTGCTGCATATAGTTCCCTTACTGCTCATATGGTTGGCAACAAAATTACGCAATATAGTTCTGTGTATTTTTATATATAAATTCAACAATACTAAAACAAAATGAACCGAAATCGACGTAATTGTAAACTATATAATTAATTGGCTATTTTTTATCAATCTGGCGCGGAAAGACACGAATTGGCTGAAAATAGAACTTAAGTAGGGCTTTTCTGAGTGCTCGCTTTATCTCGACTCGCCTGTTATCACCATTACCTTCAGGAATCACAGTCATGTTGCTGTTAATTATTTTTGGCAGTTTACGATCGTTTATTAAAAGTATAATTATAATTGTAGTTATTTACTCGTTTGCTTCATCTCCGTGCTTCTTGGATTAAGCTGCAAACCTGTGTCAACCTCAATTTTTCTTCCATTTCTTCTTGTGTCTACCTAAATATCTTCTTTCAGTAGGACGATATCCAAAACTTGCTACAGGATTACGTTGTCACCCACATTTTGAACATGGCGTTTGCTTTTATTTTGAGGAAATTATATCAACCAATGATATATATATATATATATATATATATATATATATATATACATATATACACATAATGAAGTGTCCTCACTGACTAACCAACGCACAGCCCAGGACCTAAAACCATGATATTTTGAGGGTAGTTTCCACTTAACCCGTAGGCACCTACTAAGAATAAAGGTGGTGAAAAGGGGTGAAGTGTGTTTTCAATGAATCCCTGATATCTCACTGACGTGGAAAGTTATCATTGTTCTTTTTAACTTCAAATATTTCCTAAAAACTTGCATATTAGCAAATATCTTAATTTTGCGAAATTCGAAAATTAAGAGGATGTGAAGCCGAAAAATGTTTTTTTCGCCAATCCTTGTTTCCTCTTATACCCGATATCGAGGTAAATTTTTCTTCAGAATGATGGTTACGTAAACATATAAATATAATTATTTCTGAATTTTTCGAAATTTGAACTAATAGGCCGTTAAAAAATTAAACGTGTTTCCAATTAATCACCCTTACCTCCTAAACCAGTAGAAATATCAAGATGGTTTCTGTTTCAAAATTAAACTTACGTAAATATCTAGAAAGTTATTTCAGAATTTGTCGAAATTCTACTTTGAAAGCCGTTAAAAAATAACACCTGTTTCTAATTAATTATCTGTACCTTTTAAACCCACTTAGAAATCAAGATGATTTTTTTCAAGAATGGAGCTTATGTCATTATCTACAAATCAAATATAGGATTTGATGAAATTAGACAATATTAAGGATGCGAACAGCAATGAAATGTTACAGAACTCCCGGAAAGTCAGCACGAGAAAACTAAACTAATTACTCGTCATTTCATACGAATGCAGATATAATATAAATGTTCAGTAATTAAAGTGGAAACAATCACACACCACGCGTCGTTGTGTCTTCTAGGCGCGAAATTGGCGCGCAATATTACCGAAAATAATGCACTTCTTAAGGAAATTTAGTGATTGTCCTATCGTTTTATGACACAATATTATGTTTCCCTCTATAACGATTCTCCGCCAGCATGTTAACACGTAAAAACTACTGCAGAAACATCTCAATTTTCATTTGCAATAATAATAATAATAATAATAATAATAATAATAATAAGTACTCCTTTTCTCTATTTGCATGCGGTATTTTTACTGACTTAGAAAACAACACCACATGAATCTAAATGTAAATTTACTGTAAACTGCAAGTTCATGCTCGTCAATATGTTATATATGTCTGGTTGTCTTACATTCACATAGCTAAGCTTTTAGATTAGTATATATAGTGCATCCAAGGCCAATTGGAGTAGAGTGGAGACTGGGGCTTTATTATGTCATAAATAAACATTTGTCCACAAAACTAACATGTGATACAGACCTTTAATTCAGAAATCCTGAAAACCTTGAAAAATCTAGAAAAATAAAAATAGTTAATAAATATAACAAATTACAATTTCCGCCAGCCGCAATATTGTTTGGCACTTTCAGAGATCTTCTTGTTTCCCTACCCATTAATTATTTCGAAAGTCATTTGTCTATGCTCTGGAGACCACCTTCTTGTAATTGGAAATACTTAACGCATGATCGACGATGAATGATTTAATGCTATGAAAGCCATCACGTTGGATTTTTACACGAAGACCACAAAATTTCGTTATTCTTTTGCACTTTAGGAATTTGTCGCTTATGTTTAGCCGCCATTTTTTTTCTCCTAATTTCCTAGGAGTGTCGCAGGTACTTACGTTGGTCACAACATTTGCCACCGGGTGCACCTCGGTCGAACTGTTAATCGATAAGTTCCCTTATCTGCTGCTAAGTAGCACCAGAGTCACGTTAACGTTTTACTACACAGATCAATATGAAAATTGGCGATGAAAGTTAGGATTGACAAGGGAAAGTAAAAATTTACTAAAGTGGTCACAAATTAATGTGAAGATTGACGAGGAAAGTGAAGATTGACTAAAGTGAGGATTGGATATGAAAATGAAAGTGAAGAATAGCACCTGAAATAAGGACTCATGACAGCAGTGAAGATTTACGACGAAAACGAGGAATGAGACTCAAGTGTAAGGTAAAAAAAGTGAGATCTTAAAGATAGGGCTAAAGTTAAAGCCTAAAAGTTAGTTCTAAAGTTAAGTTTAATACTGATACCTTATAGTGAAGCCAGTAGAGATTTAATACTGGCTATATAAGTGAGATTAAAAATGAGGCATGCTATTGATGATTAACTGAAGTCTAAAATGAGGCCAAATATGAAGTATAAAAATTCTAAAAATTATGCCTGAAGGGAGACCTTAAGTAATATAATATATTGACAGTTAAAATTATGGTCTAGTTTGTGGTTTGAATGAAGGATTAATGGTTAGGTCTTAAAGTAATGAGTAAAAAGTGAAGTCTTAAACTAAGGTATGTAAGTAAGATCTAAACATCTTGAATTATGAAGCATAGTTACGTGGTCTAGTTATAAGGTCTATTTTGAAGTATAATTTTGAGCTTATTGAAGTGACTAGAACGTCATCTCTAAAAGTAAGGTCTATAAGTGATGTCTGAAGACTAAATATTTATATTAAAAATGAGGTCTAAAGGTGTTGTTGAATCCATTGACTAGAAACGAAATAACGTATTTTAATTGACAAATTATACTATCTAATTCAATACGGCTGCTAGCCTTCGTGATGTGGGTTGTGAATATTGCAGACTATACCTACTGCAGTGGTTGTTAGACATGTGAGTGATTAAAATCGGGATGAAAGGATAAGTTTCACTTATGTGCGTGAAGTTTGGGATGAGGGTGGCAGAGTGCACTCGCCTGGCGCTGCGTTAGCTTCACACGTCCTTCACATCTCATACGCCATAGTGTTTTGTGTTTAGCTGAGGTGTGACCGGCGTTCTATGCATGTTTTTTTTTAACAATATGGCGTATTTTGCGCGTTCGAAGCTTAGAAGAGCGGAAGCGGTAAGAACGACATTGCGCCTCTTCCTGGCCTCTAAACGTGAGTCATTGCACTTGCGTGAAGTTTTCTCGCCGACAACTCACCTCTGAGATCTTCAGTAGTGATAATATCGTGTTATGAAGTAAAATAATGATAAATATTCTATGTGAAGATTTTCGTAGAGGATAGCTTCGCCCTCAGCTAGGTAGATGCCTCCAGTTATCCTGAAGGTACTCTGTTGCTAGGTGAGTGGGTTTTCACTACCCACCACCGCGATGGGACGGATTTCATGTTTTCTACCTGAGCGAGCCGCTCTTGTCTCGCGTGGTCATCGGGTTTAAGTACAAATAAAAATATTAGGAAACGTTGCCTATGATAAGAATCATTTAATTAGTTCTAATTTTTTCTTGATGAGCTGGAAATATGTTATGAAAAAATGTAGTATGAAATTACGACTGCCTAAGATGCATAATATACAAGAAACTTTCCGATCAGTGTTTTGTGTGCTAGGTTAAGCATACCGTATTGAGACCAGCCCTAGGGATGTTATGAACGGTTCGCCGAGACCCCCTTCTGCTGACAGCAACGGCGGAATGACGAGACTTCCTCTGGCCATGCAGGCATCAAAGGAAAACATTGCATTAAAAATAATTAACATTTATCATTTTGGTGGTAATAATACTTAAATTTATGTATAAAATAATGTAATACCAGGTTAAGTGTTTAAAAAAACTGAGGTTTGTGGTCGTAAAGTGAAGAGATTTTGGTCAGCACTTGATCTAGGTCTTCGTCACTGGCGAGGGATGACATGAGGTGAGTATGGAACAGCATCGGAATGAGGGAGCGGGGTAAACGGGAGATCCTTAAGAAAATTCACCAACCTGTGGCATCGTCCGGCATGATTCCCACTTGTAAAAATCTGGGAACCGGTCCCGCCAGCTATCGCCATAGAGGGGGGTGGGGAAGTGCTCTAGTCACTGCGCCAACCATGGCTCGAACAAATAGCATAGGCCTACTCAAGGTTCGTTTTATTCAGAGACTAAGGCGCCAATGTGGCGAAGATGATTCAGCCTGTCCTCTGTTCCTTTTAAGGCTCGGTTTCAGTCGCCATATTGAATTTTAATATTTTTCGGATATTTGGAACGCTAAGAAGAAAAATGTTATACGCACAGTTATACCTCAAATTCTATTTACATTTCGCTACAGTACAGACCTTGCGATTTAGCTGTTAACACATAATTACGCCGCAAACTGTGCGGAATTTTTTGTTACGTTCATAATTTGCCCTACAAATTGCGACCTAACTATACATTACTAGCTCTATTGGCATGCTTGCATTGTAGCTCAAGGTAAATAGAATTTGCGGTATAGTAGCCGATTCAGTATTTTTCTTCTCAGAATTCCAAAAAAAAAAAAAAAAAAAAAAAAAAAAAAAAAAAAAAAAAAAAAAAAAAAAAAAAAAAAAAAAAAAAAAAAAAAAAAAAATCGAAAAATAATAAAATTTAATATGGTGACTGAAACCGAGCCTTAAGAGTGCCGTCCGCCGCGTGCTTATTAAATACGTTGCAATGTTTTTGTAAATATGTTTTTTCTTTACGAAACAATTTCAAATTACAGTGAACCCTCGATAACTCGGACTAAAAGGGGGGAAAAGCTGTCCGAGTTACGATTTGTCCGTGTTATCGAGGGGTGTCCGGAGAGGTGGGGTAATCAGTCAATCACAATAAATGCGAAGAAATTAGTACCTACGCTATTATTTCTACAAGCTAAAGAGGCTGCAATAAATACTGTTTTGTCGTAACTATCGTATCAAGTTACGGGAGGGCCACCATGCAGTGGGAAAATTAACGTAACGTGGAGGACTATAAAAGAATGTCAAACATTGTGGGCAGTCAGATCTTTATTTATTTTTTATGCTGCTACTTCTGGCTGATACTTTTTTTTTTATCTCTGTGCTAGAAGCTCACATAAAAGTTTTCGTCTGGCTGGCGACCCGCGACAGCCAATGTGCTTGCGTGTGAGAAAGATAAGTAATGATCGTTGGAGATAAGCTAGGGAGGTTGCGAGCGGAAGTAGTCAAGGTCAACGGTACAGTCTCGTGCAATACAAACGCCGCACGTGACCACGCGCATCTCACACAAGATGTTTACATTGAAAAATACCCTACGTCCGTATGTTACAGCGTAGGGGCAGCAGCCAACTGCTAGCCTGATAGTTACTCTACCCTCCTTCAAAGTTACAAAGGTATAAAAATAATTTTCCTCTTATACATGAATAAAAACGGTACTGTAATAAACAATCCTTCTGGGTCACTGTACATTATGAGAACATATATTTTAACACTACTAATTTTAAAATTTAATTTTTTGTACATTTGTAAATTGCATCACAGAACACATAATTTACAGCTGTATTCTTACACAAAATGTCATATTATAAAGCAATACAATTTTAATCATGTTCTACATAGTTACCGTATTTACTCGCGTAATCGCCACATATTTTTGATCATATTTTAGACCCAAAAAATGAGGTGCGGCCATTATAAGGGGTTTTCAAAAATTACCTTCTAATATTTTTTTTGGTGTAGAATATAACAAATGTACTTTTTTTTTCTATAGTTACTCGTTCACAACATGAAAATTTCTTCTAAAATAAAGAAAAAGATTTTGTCGGTGTATAGTAAAATGGAAAAATTAAGACTACAAAATCTTGTTAATCCATTCACGTGCGTCACTCAATGAAAATCGTTTAAAATTATCCAGCATAAGACGTTTACATTTTACGGTTCATTACATGTACGCTATTATTTCCCGTGAAGTAGTTTATAAACAAATCAGATTCACGCTTAAAACGTTACAACTCTCCAGACGCCGTTACGTTATCAACAGAGCATCATCAACAAGCGAGCGTGACTCATCGTGTCCGGCTTGGGCATAGATGTTGTGTTGTTCTTTCACCACCCACATCGGCTCTTGAAAACGTTGTTAAAGGGGCGTAAAACCTTCTCACCAATTTTTCTACATCGCAATGCAAAGCAATGATTTTTAATTTTTCTTCTTAATGTCCGGGACAATTTGTTTTGCAACCCTGAATTCATTGTACATACCAGAACAAAATAATTTTCCGTTTATGTGTCATTATAACCCGTAGTTATCGTTGTTTCACAAGCACCACATTGAAATGTTTATTTACGACACACGTGCGTGCCTCGCTCGCCGGGCGAAGAGGGAGGAAAGATAAAGAAGTGAGAGGTCGGCCTGCTGCGTTGCATCTTTACTCGCGCATCGCGCGCCTCGCTAGCAACATTTTACCACACGGAACTTGCCAGATATTTACTGTGGGATTATTAAATGCTAAGTAGCGATGGACGACTACGTTATAAAGTTTAATACTGTTCTAAAATGTAATGTGATGTATTTAAATCCAGCAGAAACTATTTTTTATGTATTTTAACCAAGAAATAATTAAAAATTATTAAAATTTTTTAAAAATTCTGTCCGAGTTATCCGAAGTCCGGGACATCGAGGTCCGAGTTATCGAGGGTTCACTGTATATCAGTTATGTACGAAATGAAAACACTCTTCGGATAAGGAAGAAATTACATTGTTAATACGCCATTATCATTAAAAACAGTTTTCATGTATATTAACGTAACTGAAAACGGCCTGTTCAGGCTACCATACTTCAGAATATACTTTCCGGATGTGTATAAAACTTAGATGGAAACGTTCGCTGAACTGGGCTACAGACTTTCCACCAATAAAGTTATACGGTCTCCTCTTATTACAAACGGTTCCGCGCAAACCTTGTGACCTAATTTAGTGCTTGCCTCGTAGTGAAGATGCTGCACATTGTCCGTTCGTAAAGAACGCTCTTTCAGCTTTTTCGCTGATTGAGAGTTTTGTTCAAGATGGCTTTTGCCGTATAATTAAATTTTTTCAACGCAAGAACTTATACGGTTTCGACAACTAAGGCAATTAACAATAATTCAATTTGTTATGTAATAAGCTGTACCGGTAACCGTAATATATATATATATATATATATATATATATATATATATATATATATATATATACTGCCTTGAAAAAATTAACCAACATTGCGAAAATAATTTAAAACTAAACAGCGAAACATATTTGTTACATATGCTCTCGTTTAGATTATAAAAAAAAAAAAAATATCGCGAAAACAGTAGAAACAAGGTGTCCGCCGAGAACGTGCAGAACTTCGACCACTAGAAAATTATTCAAAAACTGCACATCGCGCATGAGTGATGTCTTAGTAGGAACAGCATTCAAAGTATATCACGTGTACACATTTCAGGTTCTCCACTACGCATTTAAGTATATTTTCTAGCGGCCGAAAATTGGTTTCATTGCTGTCCTATATCAGGTATGAAGATACTGGCTCAGGATCTCATAAAATGTATGAATGTATACTTACACGTTAATTATTGCACCATTTAATTAAAGAGTCGCCACTGAATGTCTCTAATAAGTGAGTTTTTGACACGGAGACTGCACGCATGTTTATTTACTAGCGCCTAGAGGTCAGGATGAGGTGTGAAGTGCGTATTGTGTCGTTCTTACCACTTCCGCACTTATAGGCCTCGAACGCCCAAAATACGCGCACCCAGAGGACAACCTTAAGGCGGAGTGTTAGACAATTTTATTGTACTTTCAGTTTTTGAGCGATAACATTTATTCAAATCGTTAATCAAAATTTTCTCTTCGACAAACCATGGGGTATATTCTTGGTAAACTGCTTGACGTAAAAAATAACGGAATATTTCATTAATTTGTTATGCAGAGTCATTGCATGAGAATTCGTGCAAAGATTATGCATGACAAATTAATGAAAGACTCCATTATTATTCATTTCAAGCAGTTTACCAACAATTATATCTTATGCTTTGTCGAAGAGAAAATTTTGATAATACAATATAAATAAATGTTATTGCTCAAAAATGTAAAATACAATAAAATTGTCTAACACCCCTCCCCCCCTTAAAGGCGTTGCAAAGCCGGAGGTGTTTAGCTAACGGGACGCTGAGAATAGAAGGAGCGATAGAACCAGCACGAAGGCTGCCTGCCACCTAGTGACTCACAGTTGCCATACACAACACAATAAAATAGCATTGTGTTCCCATCGCACCACTGAAACTACGGGACTTCGGCCGGTGACGCTGTCGTTTCATTGTTGGAAAATCTGCAGAAAATTTCATTGTTTTACTCCTTGGGTAGTCCTGTTTCAATATAAGTACTCGATTTTTAGTAATATGAAAAATTCGCGTTTTCCTTTGAGCACAAACTAGACTTCCAACTGCATTTTTCGTAATTTGACACGACCTGGAAGTGCGCTCAGCCATTAAATAAGAAGCAGCTGAATTTAGGTCCAGGCATGTGGTAACACTGAGTTAGCGAGCAACCAATGAGCAGCTGATATTCACTTTAGCACAAAGATATTCCTGAAGGCTAGTGCACAGGTCAGTAAACCCCTGCATTTTTTCTGTCTCTAATAATTTTGATGTATAATTGGACGAACATGTGGTTTTAGATACCTTAGAGGGCTCGGAAAGGGTTTTTATTGCGCGGGATGTTTTTAGAAATACCTAACAACCGTCCTCTGAAATGTATTTTCATATCGTATACCTGCGTGAATTAGGAGCACGTATTCGCAAATAAGCGAGTATTTATATCTCACTACAACTCTGCTCACGAGCCATGCAGGCAGTCTCCTTAAGGGCAAGGGTCCGAGTTTCTCGGCTTTCGAGAGAACTTTAAAAAAAACACAGGCGAGAGCCGATATCGTAAAATTTCTTGCAAATTAGTTTAACTCTGTGATGTATTTCTTTTAGACAGGCAATACAAATATTTTAGTTAATTTATCTATGAAAAGGGAACTTCGTTAATCCTCTGCTGTATTTATCTCGAAAAGATCAGGTAACTTAGTTAAAGCCATTAATAACAAAGATACAGAGTGGTTTTATGATATCGCCTCCCACTTATGTTTGAAAAAATTATTAATTTCATAATAATTAGTGACTCGCGCCAAAGGACATAAATAGAACTTGGTTTCTATAACGACGCTAAATTTCTCTGTACAACATTAATTTCGTACTGTATACCTTAGTTCCAACAAGGTGAAAATGCTGGTTGCAGAACCATGGTGTGCTGAACTTGGAGCGCGGCGTTGCCGGCTCGATAACAAGCGCGGTGATTGGTCGCCAATTACAGGATACCTGCCGCGAACTTGCGATGTCACGTGGACCCTTGTCAACTGCGAGCTCCCGACACCAGCTGGCGTGGCATCGCCCCCCCCCCCCCCCCCCCCCCCCCCCCCCCCCCCCCCCCCCCCCCCCCCCCCCCCCCCCCCCCACTCCTCACTAACCATACAATCTCGGAGAAATACCGAAACTTTGCTTCGCCCGCAGGAATCGATTGACCACTAACTCGGACATCCTCGGGAACTGTATTCCCGGCAGAGTCGCAGTTTCGGAAGGCCATATCGCGCCTCCTGTGTTCCCATTCGGCTGAGACTTTGCAGTGATGTCAGTAATATAGATGTGTAGAAATGTATCCTTCTTCGGACACCTAGAAAGGATGAGGAGAAATAGATTAACAAAGAATATTAAAACATTCTTTCAAGATAGAAGAACGGGAAAAGAAAATGGCTGGAGAGGTAGTTAAATAAAAGGATGTGACGGTCCTATTTTATTGATACTTTTATATATAAAATAATGTAGTTTAGGTTAATTATGATGATTGATTGTAATGAAGGGGCCTCTATTGTCATATGTAACATATTGTCATCCATTTTAACTTCAGTATTGATTGTGAGGGGTCTGTGGGACCCTATGATAGGCCAGTATAAAACACTATAAAATATGACTATTAG
>PNEQ01096720.1:10811-54788 GCA_003012365.1 Medauroidea extradentata | reverse complement strand
CGGCTCAACGTGACGACAACGCTGCGTTGTAGCAGTCCCGGCGTTGCCAAACTCGCCGCCGAGTCAACGCCGGAACAACGCTCTGGCGGTGTACGTCCGTCTGCAGCTACCCGCCGGGCTAAGGTATTTCCACTACGCTCATCGCCAACGTTACGCCAACGCTACGCTAACGCGCCGCTCGTGTGCAGGCGGCCTAAAGCTATTCGGATATTATCAAACTCGAGCAGCTTAATTTCATGCAGACGCTTATTTAAAGTTCACAAGATTCCAATACTATGTAACATTTATTTGATCAATACGCTCAAATTAATTCACTTGAATAAACATTATTACAACTTAAATAATAATGTTCACTCTCATTTCAGAAGAAGTGGTTATAGATTAAGACATATACATCATCATAACTCTAAGTTTGGAAAAGGTATCTTTTATTCTGGTTTTCAACTTTTTAATCTACTTCCTAAAAATGTAGCTGAGGAATCTAATATTAATAAATTTATGATATCAGTCTGCGAATTTTATAGATCACCAGTACTTTTATAATAACCAACAAGTTAAAGATTTTCTTACAAATAGTGGTTAGATAAGCCTGGCCTATGGATTGTTAATGTATAATGCAATTAATTGTACGAAAAATGTATTTTTATTAATGTAATTTTATGTCCTGTCCTGTTATGTAATAGGTAATTATTATGTTTTGATGTTTTAATATTTTATATTTTTATACGACAAATTCTATATCCTCAAGTAGTATTACTAATATTGAAACAATGTAATGATGGAAATAAAAAATAAATACAAATAAACTGAGGTATTCAAAACAAAATTTGAAATTATTTTCCTGTGGAAATTGTAAAATAAATAAAAATCAATTTGTTGTAATTGTTAAAAATTTTGAAACAAGATAACGTTTTACACTTGGACACTACTAGTACGTCGAAATAGTAAATTATGTACGTTACAGGCATTAGTAAGGCTTTTATTTCCACGCTCTCCCTCATTGATTATGACATGACATAAAACACGTGTTCTGTAGCGGAAGTTCTGAAAGTGTGCGATAACATCTAAAATCCCCATAAATGCATTTGTTGAAGTAAAAAAAAAATACATACATTTTAAAAGTAACACATACATGTAATCACTGTTGTGTGAGGATTACTTAAATGATGTTAAACGAAATTATTTAAATTTATTTATATATAGTGAAGTGTGTTTGTGAAAACGAATTTAAGGAACTTTTATTAAATACGTCAAAATAAAGCTTGGAAGATACTGATGCATTTTTCAGACATACAAGTATTTAGTCACATATTTAAAATTCACATGCGTAAGAAGTATAAAAAATTAAATTATTTTATTTTTAAATACATTATAATTAATTCGTAAAATTAGAAATAAACATGAAGAAATAATTTAAACTCGTAGGCTTATAGACAGTTCACTAAGAAAACTTTTTTCATACATTTAACTGCCTTGCATTCAAATTAAGTAAATTATTTACAAGAACGACTTTCTCGACAGTAAATCCAACTCTGATAAGAATCAAGCCGTTGATTTAAATGTAAGTAATAATGCACGTAAAGGATTTACTAATGAAAATATATAACTCGACTTAATCTATGATATTGATCAAACTTATTGCTTATAATATGTCTGCGCCTAATCTGATTCAGCTTCATTCAGTTCAAACAATGTTTCGTTTATGACGATGCTTAATAAGGCTGTATAATGTCAATTTTTTTTTTTCTGTGTACGGTATCTGATCTGTCAACAATTGTAACAAATTTTTCTTGGTCAATTTCGCTGCAACAATAGAATGCAATTTGCTTTCTCATTCAAACTTTTGGTAATTTTTTACAAATTTACAATAATGTAGCATAATTTTCCTCAAAGGTTTTGTTTTATAATATCCTGCGTGAGTTACTAGCTGAGTTTTTCTTATCGAATTCCGGGTGATTTTCGTTCGATTTGGAGCTGTTTTTCTACATTTTCTGATAGTTCAAAAGTACGATTTAGCTGACAAAATTGGCTACTCTGCTGTTTATTTGAATTTTTTTGTAACGTCGTTGATTTAATTATATTTTGTGGTTTTTGTCTGATAACCTGTAACACTAATTTCCTATCAAAGTTCTTAAGACCTCATAGTTAAAGGGCCGTAAAACAGTTCATTTCTCTCATTTCCTGCCAAGTAATTTTTTTTCAAACGTAGATACATCTATACCGCACATTATGTTATTATCTATTTCATTTCGAACCATATACCACATCATTTAATAGTTTTTTACAATTGTTATCAGTATTCTGACATTTTTTAAAGAGAATAAGTATTTTTACGACCCGTAAAACACTCGAAAACACGTTATCGTAACTGTTTTCTCCTCCCATTTTATTCATATCTCAAAATCTTTTTTTTTTTTTTCTATACAGAAAATGTTTTTTGTCTACAAGCAATACTCTGTAAGGCACCTGAGGCACACTTAATTTTATTTATCTCGCACAACCGCACATTTGATACGAATTCAAAGATTTTCAAGGAATTTTCGAATATTCTTTATATATTTGTTATTATTCGCCGACCAATTATTGAATACTTACAATATACTGAAATGTATTAAACATGTTGTACGTGTTGAATAAACGTTACTTTCAACTTCACTATGTTGATTAGTTTTCTTGAAAATAGGTCACACGATATACGTATTTCTCCGAACTGAAGGAATTCTCTGACCTCAGGTTCCGCTGAAACCAGAAAAGTATTTGCAAGTGGTCGCTGTGAGACACTGCGAATTACTTGTAAAATACTTCACTTGAAATGAGAAATTGGGAGTAAATAACTTCATGGAACTATACTCTATCCATTCTAAGGTTGCAGCTAATTCATCCAAGTGAATGTCAACAAAATTTTTGCACAGCGTAAATTTCATTTTAAATATTTAAAAATAAAAGGTAAATATGCTACGGAACAATCACAATGTGATGAATCAAGATATAATACAATTGCTTTGATTTATTTCGTTAGCAATTCTTATTTCTGCTGCAACCTTAGAGTGGACAGAGTATAGTTTAAACGACTGTGCTGAAAATATGTCACAAGTGAATGTTCATTTCGTTAAATAATATAATGTTCAAAATTGCCACTATAACGACTTTGTCACTCCCAATTATGTTTTCTGGTAGAAGCAATGTTGCAACAATAGGAAACGTATATTTTGAAGGAACTTAATTGTCAGATTGACGGCTTCTTCTATGGCTGGCGCATGATATGTGACGCTAAGTTTTGTCATAAAACACACGATTCCACAACTGCTGGATATTTTGCAGGGGTGTCCAAATATGTAACCAATAAGAATACCACACGTAGCTTGATGCTTTCACTTTCACTGAGAATTATTTCATTTTTGTTCTAGTAATGGTATTTACTATCTGTGAGCAGAGAACGGAGAAATTGCGACGTCGACATGATACTACAATTACACTGTATGTAATCTAAAAAATTTAATTTACAGAATGTTACATTTCATTAGACCTTTAAGCGGCGTGTCAGTTGGAATAGTTAGCACGGAATTAAATCAAGCACAATGTATACATTCCGCTGCGCCGGTAAATGTTATCTGCAATATCTGTTATTGATATTATGAAGTAACCAATGACAGCTATTACTAACGGTAAGGTATATTTAAAACCTGCGAAATATTTTGCTATTAATATAGGTTTCTGTAGGTCACCTGAATTATATAGACGTATGTATTCCGTTTTGTGTTCCTTCTATTATTGTTTGTATATGGCTCGTTGGGATGACGCAAACCATTTTGCAAGAAAAATGTTTCCATGGCAAATGTCTTAAGAGTGTTTGCGTATAATACTTCGACAAACTTCTTATATGTGAACCAGACTTACGAGTATTTTCACTCTCACATTGAGTACAACGCATGACCTAACTAACATTTAGGAAATTGTAATTGTATGTCATCGTCAATAACTCATAGAATTACGAAAAAGAATAAGTTTATTTCGAACAGTGATTTACAGTCTGCAGTTTGTTTTGCCTATAACATGCCTGATTGTATTTACAAAACACGTAAATTAATGTGCAGTTTATTTCACTTCGCATACGAAAGACAAACGTGCAGTTGCCATTGCCGTTAACAAAACCACGGACACAAACCTTAAAATATATTAAATTTTCTCTTGTGCCATAATAAGGGTATTCAGAGGGCTATACTCCGAATGCAATATTCCGCGTTTGATGCGCGGTGACAGTGAAGCGATAAGGTTCAGCTTACCGCACTCGACGGTAACAGTATCGCTTCTATTCGCGGCTCGCTAAACTGCCGTGCAGTGTTTTCAAACTACTCTTTTTCCTATAGGACTTAAAGCGGCGACCCAACAATTTAATATGTGGAAAGTTTGCAGTCATGCATCTAACGTTGTGTTTTACGAACCCGGGTGATACTTTTCCAGTTACAGCTGTCTATAAAAGCAGTTTTTAGCCATTTTGAAGGTCCCCAAAACATTATTATAATAAGAATGTTGCATTTTTAAAACGTTAGAAGCCTAGTTTTAACTGTGTGTTCCTTTCGTATACAAACATATTGTGAACAAGTTTAGCTATTTCTCGTAGAAAAGAATGGACGCGGCGCACTACAATATCGTTCATGTGTCAGGTGCATAAGCCTCTTCATCCCGATTATTTATTTATTGCAACTCTAACTGCTATTAGAGAGTCGGTGGCCCAAGGTGGCGATGGGGGCCTAGCTGCATCTCAGCGCCCTGCACCATACGCCTAGACACGCAGGACAATAATACATTCATCACGGCATGCTCGGATATCTGGCTTCTATCAGCGATGAAGGAAGGGGCTTGGATAGGCACTGTAAAATCTCTCGACAAATAAAAAACACTTGCATGATTATAAAGTACATAATACTTTGCTACAAGCCGAATACATCAAGAACGGCAATTTATATGGCTTTGAAAGAATAAGGTGAAGAATACGCTGGAGCTTTCTTTATTTTTGTTGTATCAGAGGCAATGGGAGACGAGACAGTTCTAGAGAACGGAAAGTCGCGTTACTTCATCGTCGCTGTCCCTGAACGGCCAGTCGAAAACGGTTTGATCATAAATCATTGTAAATACAAATACTAGCATTTATACAACGTAACAAATCACAAAATATAATTATATATTTTGACAGATGTAGTAACATACACTATTCTCTGATGCTTCTTAGTATGTGATAAAGTTAAGTTGGCAGCCTAGCGGTGAGCAGAGCTTCGGCCGTTCAACAAAAGCAACCGAAATCGACGTAATTGTATTTTATATAATTAATAAACTGGTTTCTATCAAACTGTATAGGTACCTACTGACTGCACAATTTATCTTACATGCGCAAACATCAAGTGACGCGCGGAAAGGTACGAACTTCCTAAATAAATAACTTTAACAGGGCTTTTTTGAGTGCTCACTTTATTCCGAACCGCCTATACACAAATCTATAGCCATTTCTGGTCCTCCTTGTGTCTCCGAATCTCATTTAACGATACTGAAAAGTGCCCCTAGTGGGAACCTACCTGCAGAGTTTGGAGAAGCTGGAGTGTAAGTTAATCACAGTGAACTCGAAGTGATATCCAAGAACCTTGATATTGGACGAACTGAACGATGGGCAGAGTTTGACCCTACAAGACTGATTGACCTCAGCGCGGTCCGGCAGTAGCAAGGAGACAAAACAAGTAAGTCGGCCGGAACCAAATATTAGCTGTCTGTTGCAATAAGCACCTTGAGATCCTGGAATATTTGTTGCAACGGGACTTGATAATAAGAATGTAATGGTTTATTGACCTGCATAATTGATCATTATTTCTCAATAAAACGTATGAAACACTGAACATTCAAGCTACGAAGACAACAAGTCAATTGACGGAGGGGAAGACGGACACAAGTTGAATGCGTCGGGCTTAGAGGCGATGATGCGCGGGGTGAGTGAGCAATTGTCACTCTTAGAGATCGCGCGCGTCCAGGCTCGTTGCTGTCCAACGAAGAGCTAGTTATACCTGCAACTAAGTGATTTTATTTCATGAGTCGGTAGCCAAAGGACCAAACTGCAGATTCCATTATGTACCTGCCTCCTCTACCTTCAGGACACTGAGCACTGACGCTCTAAAAGTATCTTTCTTAGCCATGTTCAAAATTTGTTATCTCTTTAATTACGTGTGATAGGCAGCAGAAAAGTCGGGCTTAATGTCTTTCCTACAGAGGGACTATTACAAACGTGTAATTTCTGCTACGATGACATTACTCCCGAACGTTGAAGCAATTTTTGATGAAACTCTACACTCTTCTTGGCGGCCTAGTTGAGGTATTATTACAGAATCCAACCGGAGGGATTGCGGAGAATCACGGGAAACCGAAATCAATAAGTCAGGACTGGTAGTCGACCCTGTATTTAGTAGATTAGTTACCATGGCAGTAACTCGCTCTTTCCTACTTACCTTAGCAGTCTCACGTTAGTTTAATTTTTTGATTCTCTTCTTAAGCTATGCAGAGGCGTTTCTCGCTGTCTGACAATACGAACTAGTGAGTTCTGGTCAGAGGGTTGGGCGACCACTACAAGTCATATTTGAATCCTTGTGTGAATCTTATCCGTTTGTATTTATCGCCCCCCAGGCTGCCTAGGGTTTCCCCTGGCCATCTTACCCCTTTATCTACGTCCCTCATTACGTCCTACCGATATGTCGTAACTGCATAGTAACCACAGGCATCGCAGGTGCATATTTCATACAATCGCTCAGCCCCTCCCCGACCCCTACTAAGTTTTCACGAAAGCGGCAGCATTGCCACACAGGAAACTTTGCTGTTCTAGATTATGACTTAGCTCTCCCTTTCGGTCAGTAAAAGTTTAAAGGTGTTTTTATTTTTAAAAACGTTCAATACTTGCAGCAAAATACGTAATGTATGTTTCAAGTTAACGAATTTAATTTTGGTTTCTATTTTAAAATGGATTTTATTACAGGAATTTTGTTCCATTAATACAATTACAAGTGGTCCCGGTATCGTAACAGCCTACTTGACTGGTTTGACAGGTTTAAGAAATGTCTGTTACCACCCTCAGTAACTGGAGTAAGGGATGAACAAAGTCTGGGTCTGTCCCCTTACTATCCTTTCAGCCAGTGTGTCGGACATGCAAATATTTTCTCGGAACTTAGATTCACGCCGTATACTGTAGTGTAGGAACAACACCAGATATCCGCAATGATGTCGTGGTAATGAGTGCAACACGGGAATGTTTCTGACACTAGTCAACATACATGCATACAAACAAAAATAAATTTTTTTTTGTAGAGGATGAGGGTGTGTTCGTCCCTTCACGCATGCGTTGTATTTTCTCACATTATTGTTTCTAGTAGATTTTATTTCCTGAATAAAATACGTTTACTGTATATTTTGATGATGCTGGAGTACACTGGAAGAGGATATAGCAAGTGCAGATTAGCAGCTGACTAAGAGCACAGGAAGCGTGTAAAGGTCGGTTTACTATGCAAACATGTGCATAGCAAACGTAAGCGTAAGGAAATAAAAGTTGGGTTTTCTTACGACACAGTTTATGGTGATGCATACGTACCGTGTAGAATTACGTCGTCGACGTAACGACGTGTATGAAATGGTTATATTTTATTTCCTACCGTAAAGCGTAAGGTTTCAGCCAATAGGAACGCAGTATACAAGAATACTTCCGCTCAACATCACTTCTACCTTCGTTGCTTAGCAACCGATATACAAGTATCTTTGGGGAATAACAATGTTGTATTTACATATTGATACGTGTTTTGAAAAATACATGTGATTAGCAAGTTGAGATACACTTGTTGCTTCCTTCTAAACGTCTTCGCACCTATCACAAAGTTAAAATAAAAGTGTATGCGTGTATTTGAATATATGTGGCGTACAATTATTTAATTAACGTATTGAATGTAGCCTATACCTTCGGCCATCAAATTCGGTAAAATTTTCGCCAAATCGCTTTAACCACCTTAGGCTAACAATATGATGGAAAAGTAATATTCTTGGAAAATGAAATTATCGAAGAAGGTAGGCCAACTAACGAAACTTTTTTTGATGTGGCAAGTGTAGTGTAACATAACCATGCAGCTAGGTTAGGCCTACTTTACACCATCAAAAGCGATTGTACTTATTTGTGCTGTTATATGAAGAAATATTGAGCTGTGTCTTTATATTTTAACGCGATAAATTGCCTACCTACATACATTATTATGTTTACAATAAGATAATTAATACTAAAACTATGTTTATTTGTATGATATAAACTAGCAGACCCCCGCGGCTTTGCTCGCGAGTATTATTCGTAACTGATAATATTCACTTTAATTGAATAACCTCTTTGTACACAAGATTGGTACTTCAGTCATCAAGTGTTAGAATGTCCCAGCGGCTAGTTGAACTAACTCTGCAGCAGGATAAGTAGCTATAGCTGTCCACGCGAAAAGCAGTCTTATGTTTGTCCCTGCCACTAACAGCGACTTCGCCTGGGCCTTATTTACAGCCCTGCCTATTTGACGTTGTAGGGTAATTACAGACACCTAATGTAAGAGGTTAATCGAATGAGAAACATCTGTTTACCCTGTGCGCAACCATTGGTGATGGTGCCCTCAATTATATATTTTCAAAATATTCGCGTTAACTTTATTGACATTACAAAGTTTCAGCGGGTAAAGGTTTCGCGGAAACGTATTTGGTGCCCCAAACCTGAGATTACTGAGATGATATATCGTCGGTTCACTGTCAAAAGTGACAAAGTCAAAATGAGATAAAATTATAAAAATGCTAGGAATATGTATATGTTGTTCACGAACAATTGCCCAAGTTTAAAGTCTATTCGTCTTTTCGTACTGTAGTGTCAGAGTATAGTGACATACCACATTTTTGTTAATATCTACAATTTAATACTGTTTTTAAACGAAATAGCATTTATGACTTAATAACTTTTGGCAGCATACCGACGATATGTCAGCTGATATTGTAGAGGAACCTAAGTAGAAAACGAACTGCAATTTTACCCCTTTTAAAGACTACATGTAAATTGCACTAATTCGATCAGCTTTGTAGTTTTTGTGTGTCAGAATTGAACGTTTGCACGCAGCTTTTAACGGAATTCGAGCCCAGAACCTCCCGGAATTTATACCTGAGTGACAAACAACTGCGTCACGTAACGTCGAAATAATTCATGAAAATAAAATTTATTGAAAAAAAAATATCTGTGTCCTGGGCTCATAGAGGTTGTACAACACCACGTCTCGATAGGTTACTGTAGTGAAACCCCTGTATAAGTTGTTTCTCGCTGCTCGTTCCTGCTTTTCGGATCGTCTGCCTTGATTATTGACAAACTAAGGTTTATTCTTAATAATCACGTTTCTTATAAAGAAAAAAAATTACATACATATTTTTTAAAAATATTTACGTAAGCATCACTCTGACGCGAACAACACCTCAATATCGCTACTATGTAGATAGATATCGTGGGTTGATGGAAAACAAATTTTGTGCTTTTTCACCCTTTTGGGTGTCGAATTTAGAAATATTTTAAATTTACACCTTAGACATTTGTGTAAGTATCCAACTGAAGTGTAAATCACATCGCTAGCCCGTTCAGTCGAATCAAAATCGATCATTCACTAAAAACACATATATCACCCCTGCACAGTATTGAGAAATCAAAATTCGAAAAATCTGAAAACAGGTTTGCGATAATTTCTGTTATCATCATCCTGAAGCAAAAATTAATTGTATATCTCGACGGGTTCGATAGATATCGAGGATTTATCTAAAACACGTTCAAGGTCTTTTCACCACTTAAGAGAGTAAATTTCGAAAAACCCTTGAATCACGTTTTAGAATACTTTATTGGTATCTCGTGGACGTATAAAACACAACATTAGCCCGCTGGGTTCAAGATATATCGACGATTAATTGAAAACGCTTTTCACCATTTTTCACCCCTTTTCAGGTCCTTAGGTGGCGAATTTCGAAAATTCCTGAAATTTCTTTTTAGGTATTTGAGTAAGCATCAATCCTAAACAAAAATCACGTCTCTATATAAAAAAACTATGGGATCGATATATATCGAATATGAGTCGAAAACTCTTATTACTCCATTTTTAACCAGTTTAGGACCGAATTCAGAAAATATATTTTAAATGGTTCTTGGGATATTTACAAATGCACCAATTTAAAGCAAAGAGTACTTCGATATCTCGATTGATTCGATAGATATGGAAGGATAATCGAAAACACATTTCACGTATTTTCACCCCTTTAAATAAAGAACTTCGAAACGATTTTGAGTCCTGTCATAGACATTTGTAAAAGTAACCAATTAAAGTTAAAATCACGACGATAGCCAATTGTGATTCAAAGATAAAGATGATTCTTTAAAAACACATTTTTCCCCTTTTTACTGCCTTGGTGTCGAATTTCAAAAAAAAACCTAAAACTACTTTTTGGGTATTTACGTAGGCAATATTTTGAAGTGATTATCAACTCTCTATCCCGAAGGGTTAGATAGATATCGATAGTTGATTGGAAACACATTTAAGGTCTTTTCAGCCCCTTAAATGTTGAACTTCGAAAAATCCTTAAATTGGCTAATATGCAGTTTTACGAGTGGTCTATTAAAGTAAAAATCACGATGATTGGCCGTTGGGTTCGAGCTCTATCGACGTTTCTTCGGAAACACATTTCACCCCTTTTCACCCCCTTAGAGGTCGAATTTCGAAAAATCCCTTCTTAGTGCTCGCCTACGACCTGAGGGGAACCCCCACAAAAAATTTCACGATTCTAGGTCCAGTGGTTTGGGCTGCAGTTTGATATGTCAGTCAGTCAGTCAGTCAGTCAATCAGTCACCTTTCATTTTTATATATAGAGATTAACCCTATACTGATGCAGATGAACTACATCATATTTGTTGCAGGGCATTTTTTACTTAAATATAAATACAGGAATAACACAGGAGCTAGCATGCTGTCATGAAATTATTCGTTTGTTCAGTTTGTGAGCAGTGGGGGATTGAGTTACAGGTAAGGTTAGGAGGGTAAGGTAATGCGCGAATTAAGATACCTTTATTGTTTTAGTTGCCATGCAACACATATTTACAAGGAATGCCTTAGGAAATATTTGCTCTAAATCATTTCCAAGGCAGTTTGGAAAAACAGGTTTTGAATAAGAAAGCACGTCACGTATTTAACTTAGCTAAAGGAGAAAAAAGAAAGTAACACAGCAAATACGGAAAACGTAGGAAATTTACCATGCCTAATAATTATGACATCAAATACGTCAGGTCAATAAGAAACACAAAATTATAGTGGCTCAACCGAAACAAAATAACGAACAGCAGACACAAGCGGCCATTTTCTAACACAGACTACATGGACGCACAAGGCCATCGTAAACCGCATGTCTTCGTTCTTATACTCGTTCACGTTATTACGGTTACGGTTATTGCGTACATGTTTGCATCGTAAACCAACCTTGAGAGTTGGTTCACAATTCAAAAACATAAGTGCAGGGCATGCAACATAGCAACTGAAACTGTGAACAACCAGATACTTTGCGCAAAATTAATTAAGAATTGAATTATTTCCTGTAATGTTAAGATATTATATGTTTTCAATTAGTCTGAAATATTCGTTGCCGTATCGAATATAACCGATGGCAATTTAAACATATTTGAAGTGGAATCGTATTTGGAGATAAAAGGAAATATAGAAACAAAGTTCCAATAAACAGAACGATGTAAATCACTATTTACAAAACAAAAACACAGTGTTTAACTTAAACATTTCTAAATCTAACTTAGTTTTATTATTGTCATTTTGGAGGTTAAACCAGCATGGCGAACATTCAGTGAATCCTTTGAAGTGATCGATTGCTGTCCTTTGCGACCGCACAAGAAATGAAATATTACCTCTGTCAGCATATCTATGCACACAACCACTTTTGAGCAGTTGTGAATCAGTAGGTATGAAAGCATATAAGTTAGTTCTTGCGCGAACGACCTATGAACATCAGATATTAACGCCGGCCACCGGACCTGAGGGGAATGGGTAGCAGTTGTACTTCGCAAGAGCACAGCAGTAGACCGTCAACATTTAAGGAATTTTGCAAAGAAAAAGTTTCAGTTATCTGCAAGTACTTTGCTATTCAGAATAAATGAGCGCACTCCTGGAGACCAAAATATTTCAAAGTCCCGTTCGGGTATGTTTGGTGTGTATCACAGGCGCCCTAAGTCGCAGGCGCGAAGCAGAGCTTGTGATCGAGGCACGCACAACAGATCGAAAAAAAAAAACCTTGATATATATATATATACTTAATATATAAAATGAAGTGTCCTGACAGACTCACTCACTCATCAACGCACAACCCAAACCGCTCGACCTAGAACCATGACATTTGAAGGAAGCTTCCCCTTGGCCTGTAGGCACCCACTGAGAATGGATTTGTTTAGAGTTCGATAATTAAGGAGGTGAAAAGGGGTGAAATATGTTTTCAAATAATCCCTGATATCTCATTAACCGGGAAAGCTATCATAAATGTTTTAACTTCATAATATTTCCTGAAGAAAAGCATATTAACGAATTTTTAGAATTTGCGAAATTTGAAAATTAAAGGGGTGAAAAACCGTAAATGTGTTTTTCATTAATCCGTGATTTCTCCTAAACCATTTCAGATAGTGTGGTGATTTTTTCTTTAAAACGATGCTTAAGTAAATATCTAAAAATAATTTTTAGAATTTTTCGAAATTCGACCTTGAAAGCTCTTAAAAAAATAAAACGTGTTTTTAATTAATCCCACTTATCTCCTAAACTAGTGGAAATATTGAAATGGTTCTTGCTTTAAAATAAATCTTACGTAAATATCAAAAAAGTTATTTCAGTATTTTTTAATTTATCCTTGAAAGATGTTAAAAATATAAAATGTGTTTTAAAATAATTAACTGTACCGCTTATACCCGTTGATATATCGAGATGATTTTTGATAAGAATGAAGCTTATATAAATATCTACATATTAAGTTCAGGATTTTCTGAAATTCGAAAATTTAGGATGTGAAAAGCAGTAAAATGTTACAGACTCCCGAACAAAGAGAATGACCATGGAGAAATAATTCAACAGTTGCCAACCTACTCATAAATATAACCTCTGTGGACTGTAGCCTGCACATACGAAAGAATTATCACGACCTGCCTTTAAGTATTCACTCAGGTATTGTATAAAGTTTGTGGTGTGGGAGGGGTGGGGTTACGGGTCCGTATCCCGTGCAAGATTTTGCGACGGTAATTACTATGACATCATACGAGGATATTGCGCATGCTCTTTACACTAAGCTAAGACAATTTATAGTTCACTGTTATTGAGTACGCAAGCTGTTAAATGCCTTCATCACATATTTTATCCAGAGGTACTGTTTACATTACATAATTTCACGCGGGCAAAGCCGCAGTCGGCCAGCTAGTCTATATATATATATATATATATATATATATATATATATATATATATATATATATATATATATATATCTGGCCGACTGCAGCTGTGTATTATAACATGTTGGTAATAGAACAAGCGAATCATTTCCTTCTCTTTCTAAAGATAATTTATATGTTACAAGTTCAAGAGCAGTGTTACTGAAAGGGTTGAGTTTTTTCTTAGGTCCTGAGCACGTCTCGAAACGTAGCGAAATTTAAAAAAAAATGCGGCATACCACTTAATCATTTAAAAAAGTTTAATGTTACTATATTACCTACCAACATATTATATATTTTTACTCTACAAATTGGCATTTTTGTATTAGAAGTATGTGCTTATACATTACGATTGAAAAGTGATATGTTTGAGAGTGGCATTAGAGGAAAACCTCAAAAATAGAATCCTTACTAGATAACTGTTGAAAGAATCTTTGCTATTTCCGTATCAGCCTTGTTAGATCTGTAACTGCTGGATTGTTAAAATTGTTAGAGATCATAGACATATGGAGTGACAGTGTTTTGTTAGTTGTCATTCACAGTTTAATGTATAATATCCTATTTAAAGCATCCTTCTCTGACTTTACATAATATATTCAAACATATTACTCTGCTTACTTTATTAAAACTATTTGGAGACCTAAAAAGTAGGCAATTTCAGTAAACTGCACTTTCCATTGCACAGTTGATATGTGCTGCAGCCTAAATTGTTTTTAAGTACTACGATAGGGTGTAACTATATTGGTTTTCCTATTTCTCTTAAATATTGTTATAATTTTCTTCCTTTGTTTGGTGTTATGACAGAAGCAGCGGAAGATAAAAAAACTTTTGCAGGTTATATTGGCATCTTATAAATTCGCAACACTTTAGGTTTGTCTCCGTAATATGTTTCATGGTCGGTTTTCTTGAACATTAATTTCGGTCCGACAAACTATCATTCTAGTGCTGTGGGGGAATCCACGTAGTGTAGTAAAACTATCGAAAATAATTTAATATCACAGTCTGCAGGACATATTTAGTGTAATTTATTTTCGCACATGCATGTAGTGAACGTTCCTAAAAGCGACGGAGAAGTATTTTTTTTTACATTATTACTGGCCCACGGCTATGCAGCCCCTCGGCCAAGAGTACATCTATATTATTATGTTACAGATACCAATGTGACTTAGTTAAGAATCTGCAAATGAGACCATGGTATAGAGACAATTATATCAGACCTTTTGGACGAACACAAATTCACACCCAGCTTGACCTTGTAAGATGGAGAAGTAAAACGAGGGAATGCCCGCTGAACGTGTTATAGGAAATCGACGTAAGGACACAACACAGAATGAGTAGCTCGGATTGACAGACAACTGCGCACTTGAAATACTCGTCAGTGGTGCGCTTATCACTCCATTGTACTCATGCCTCAATAAACGTAATACAATTCTGATCACGCAGAGCTCTTAATAGAGAAGTGCGAACGATTCTTGCTTGACGTTAGTATTTTGAAATATGATTTTAACGCAAGCAATCCATTATGAAACTTAAATACGTATTGCATAAATTGTTACCCCATTTGAAAAAAAAACTACTATGTTGGATATTAATGTCTCGAGTTGGTCTCATCTTTTAGTTACAATAATTTTTACGAACATTCTAACACTTAACTCACATTTAGAGTCAAATGTTGTTATAAATTTGTAATATCTTATGTGAACTTCAGGAGAGGACCGTATAGAGAGCTTTATGAGCTCAATTACTTCTTTTCTAAGGTAAATCATATATGGTAAAGGTTTTGCTATTTTTAAGCTACTTACATTGTATAACTGAAAATGTCAAACGATGAAAAATTGAGCTGCAGCTTGTTTTAGAATCGGTTGAATAATTTTTTGGTTGCAATTTGTACCAGGAAACCTTATAATTTGTAGTTATGATTGTGAACAGTAATCATAAATAATACTTGCGTAACGTATGTAAAGAAGTTAATATATCTTCAGAGTGATCACCACATGTTTCTTATATACGTACTAAGATTAGGAGTTATGAGAGCATTGAAGTGTTTAGTTAGATCGTATTTGTTATTCCGTCGGAATAGCAAAACTGATTTGCTCTGTTGAATTTCGTATTCATGAACACTAGAATATTCATACGCTACGGTATATTAGTTTAACATGTTTATGCTTTATGACACTCTGATAGTATGTAGTTATTAATTACATAATGAAATACCTCATTAATGTTTTATTTGTTAAATTTATTATTATTTTGTCTCTTCTATTGTTGTGGGTTTCTATTGCTATTGATTGAAAACACCGGCAGTTATGTCTTTCGATATTTCGGAAACTCCGTACTTGTTTCGTCAGTCCCACGATAGGTGATATGCTATATTGATTATCGTTCTAAAGCTTTTATCTCGACTTCCGCGAATTTCCGCGGACCCACCCGCGAGACGCGTCCACTCTTCGTGACAGTCGCGGTCAGAGAGAGTTTTAACGCGGCTTCCCGCAAATGTCCGCGGTGGCTCCACGCGACTCGTCCACCCTTCACGGAGGTTGCATTGGAAGCCCCCCTTACATTTTAGCCTTCGCGCCTACGTGGCGAACTCTCTTAGGACCGCCCCCTTTTGAACTTCTATCCAATCGTGTCTCTCGTGGGTTACGACGACAACAAACCCTGCCTTTACTCCGCATCAATTTATTACATCTTTTTTTAAATTCGTACACATTAACAATAATATCCACTTGAAATTATTTACAAAATTTTATACATTTCTGATGATTAATTATAAAGTTAATACTAAATTTCACAGGAAGGGGAAGGGGTAGCTTAGCCACGCCTCTCTGTGCCCCAATTTTCAGCATCCAGCTGCGCCTCTCGTCAGCATAGGCTGCTCTCTCGCTTTCACGTCCTGTTTTTTTTTTTTTTTTTTTTTTTTTTTTTTTTTTTTTTTTTTTTTTTTTTTTTTTTTTTTTTTTTTTTTTTTTTTTTTAACTTTCCCTCTCCTGCTGTGTTAAGGAATCTACCGCGACACAATGCAACACTCCTCTGTTACTACTGCCCCTCTCGCCAATACGCAAAACTAAATTACATATAAATTCCTTTAAACCAATTGCGTCACATTAACAAACAATTCTTATCACAATGCAAATTTAACTGACTTTCTACGACAATCCTAACCGATATTTCAGCATTTAAAATATATATGTCATTTATTTACTTTTAAAGGCTATATGCCTGTTACATTATATTTCAAGCCAGAGTTTATATTATGTGAATTCGAAAAAAAAAAAAAAAAAAAAAAATTAAAAGAATATTCCTCCCACCGTCATTCTAACGTTCATAACACTCCTAAATCGTATTTATTATTCCATCAGAATAGCAAAACGTATTTGCTTTGTTCAATTTCGTATTCACGAACACTACAATTTTAATACGCTAAGAACTAAGATGCATTAGTTTTACATGTTTATGCTTTATAACACTCTGATCGTATGTAGCTATTAATTACACAATGAAATACAGTACCTCATGCATATTTTGTTGTTAAATTTATATTTCAAGCCGAAGTTTATAATAAGTGTATTCTAAAACAAATATGAAAAGGATATTCTTCTCATCTTCATTATAATGTTCATAACACTGCCTGTTACAATGACCTACCCGGGGAATTATTGAAAGTTGTGATTTCAATCAGGACCGAAATTCTGCTTAGACATACGGAATATAAAGTTTAACACAAAATGTAATCAATGTAATTGTCACATAAATAATTTTCCTTTCTTAATGCTGGCCAATTTCATAGCAACAGAAACTCTTCTTGATCGTAAATAATTTACCATTTACATTTAGCGTTACTGTTCACAAAACATTCTGCTGGCTGTACCTACCATAAGATTCCAGCATTGACCTTGACAATACTTTCACATTATTACAGCTAGCTTTTGGCTGCAGCACATTGTCCTCGAGTCAAATGTGACTGGCTACACTAGCATTATAGTTAAGGCCCGGTAGTTTTCGCGAAAAGATTTTTGCCCCACTTTGTTTCAGTGCCTTACGTGCACACCTGCAGCTCAACTTCATGATTATTGACAGAGTGATTTTATGCAGAGTCGTTATTCATTTGACTGTGCCAATCAGTACACGGATAACTATCACACATCACGTCTGTGATTTGCGGGTTTAACCTCCACACGGCATCCAATTACTGACCACATAGCAGAGATGCAGATGCGCACGTAAGGCACTGAAATAAAGTACTGCAAAAATCTTTTCGCGAAAACTACCGCGGCCCCTAATTATAGTTCCTTAACCGCCGTAGTAATGTTTGCAGACGAAACACAGCTAAATGTTACTAAACAGTGATACTCACATAGTTTACCAAGCACTAATTCTTACACAAATGTAATATAAACATCGACATCCTAAGGTGAAAAATTCATGAAATAAAATACACTCTTAAGAATTAATATATTTGGCTGTTGTAAAATATTTTTGTAACAAATGAAGACTGACTCTAGTTGCAAATAAACCCGTCGATAATATAAAACTTTGTTTTGCGTCCTGTTACCTGTAACGACCCAAAAAAGTTAATTATGTTAACAGTGAGAGTAATAAAATTAAAATATTGTAACAAATATCTTAATTATAGTCGTAAATTCTTTCTGTTGGGCATCGTACAAATGAGCGTCACTATGTATTTTGTGTAGAGACAGGTGAATTAATACTAACCTTGCAATTAATTAATGATTTTCTTGATAGTTTAGCCTAATTGTAGTTACACAAAGAAGCAAGATATAAGATAATTTTTTACAGCCATTTAGGGATTTGCTGGTATATTTACGTGCCATAACTCCTTTTCGACAAGTATTTAAATAGAAGGGAAGTTGATATTTTGCTGTGTTTAAAATTATGGCAGTAAAATTAGTAGTAATAGAATAGTACTGAGTTAATAAAGTAATTATTAAATTGTTCGGACAAAAAATTTTCGTTGTCCATTAGTTGGAGGTACTGGAGAACGTTTCAGGGTAAATTCGTAAAAGTTAGGAGAATACTAGAAGGTATATTCCTGCTAAATTACAGGACGAGCACTAGAGTTTTTAAAATTGTCGGGAGGTAGGAAAGTAGGACTGAAAGTTATCGCAAAAAATCAGTGATTTGATAGTTGTGCAAGCATGTGAAATTAATTGGATAATTATATTTGCAAGTAAACTTCACTTCAAATAGTTATTTTATTATAATCCATAAAACGTTTTTATGACTGCACACCAACTTACACAAATAAGTGTGTGATGCGACCACTTGTTTCTTTTAAATTTCCTGTTGTGCAAAACACGTTGACAATGTAACTTTTCTAAATGTCTTTGACTTGGTATTAATAATATTGCATAGAAGACCATTCTCGAAAAAGTAAGCGCTTGGTGTGCCATAGAGAAATTCTATAGTACTATATTAACTTATTTCCTTGATACTAAAAGTAACTCAAACACATATGGAGCCTTAACTTCCCGACTCTTATAATAATTGGACCTTTTTGAGTCATGACATATAGTGTTTCTATCTGGCACCACAGTGTAGAGCATATGCATATAAGGCTCACGAAAGCTCAAAGTGCTGCCCTGCTAGCGGTAACAAAGGCATACAGACTGTCTCCACCGATGTCTTACAAGCCACAATAAGTGTAGACCTGCTTATCAAGTAGAGAGAACGGCTAGCTGGAGCTGCAAGAACAAGAAAGTCAACAGGAATATTAAGGCAGCAAGAAAGAAATCATTATCTGAATACATGGCAAAAGAGGAGAACAATCTCTCATAAAGGACGTGAACTTATGAACTGATTCCGGATGTCAAATCTCGGATGGAGAAGAAGTTAGGAACGATCACCCACTACAGTGACTCCACTGGAAATTTGATACGGCAAATTCAAGGCCAATTTATACGAAAATGATCTGAAAATGTCACCACTGTGTCAGGACTGTGGTGTCGAACACGTCATCAATGTATGTCACAAAATCCAAGATATCATGCTCGTGCAAGAGGGATTAGAGCTAACGATGGAACATATTATGAATGAAGAGCATATCCACAATATTTAGAACGAATACGCCAATGATACCATCAAAAGATTAGAAGAGTTTGACAAATGGCATGCATTGCAAAACGATAACAAAAATTCCGATGACTCAGAAGGAAAGTCTCGGGTTAAGGCTCTAAGAGGTTACTTGGATTGGAGGCGTTTCTAAATTGTGAGGAGGCAGGGTTTATAAGAACACAGCAAGAAAGACTAGTATTATAAAATTAAAGCAAGAAAGAAAAGGCAAGACGATGACAGAAACTAAAGTATGATGTGTGCTTCATTACTTTTAATCAAGTAATGGTGCAGAGGGCGCTCTGACTTCGTGTCATAAAACCTGTCAATATCCAGCAAAGTGAGTGGACGCAGCGGCGAATCAAAGAACGCGATGAAAATCGAGCCAAAAATTAACCTTGATTGACGACTTCCAGAACTAACTTATACTATCCAATGTCAGTCCGTTTGCATTCCTCTTTCCAAAATCTTTTCAAGTAGACAAGATTTAGTTTCCTGCATACAGCTTTCACTTCAGTGTGTGTTACTCAAGAAGGCCTTGGAGTGCGGTATACGTTAGCGACCTTATCAGGGGCGTCATTTCAGGTTTTTCTTGGGTGGGGGGAGGGGGGAAGAAAGATTTTTTTTTCGGTGACAGTAACCTTGTTGCATCTTTTTTTTATTGATGAAGCATATACAAATTAGAAACGTTAATAATAAAACTTCAGTTTTGTGTGCTTAAGTTAGCATTATTTAAGAAACAAAATACAAAAAATATATTTTATACACTTAAGATTCTAAATTTAGGATTGGGGCATTTGTCCCCTCCTGCCCCTCCCCCTAAATGACGCCCCTGGACCTTATATGTTAGATAATTCCAGTTATCACAAGCAAACTATTCAGTGACATCAGACAATAGCCTACTACAGCTGTCGAAAAAATAAGTTTTTGCCTACACCATAAAAATAAGTTAAACAAATAATAATATATCATGTTCTATAAAAAGGACTAAGGTGTTAAAAATTATTTCTCCAATGTAAACAAGTAAGATTTAAAATTAAAATCGTAGAGCGCATGCAATAGATTGTTGCTGCATGAATAGCTGACCTAAGTCACTAATAACGTTATTGCACTGCAAAAGATACGAACTGTTGTGTGTTTTTTCTCGCGGACTGGTTGCCTCTACACTTCTTGCTATTATTTATGAAGTGAATTTTACATGGTATATTATTTTTTATTTAAGTATTTATCATTTCGAAATTGTTTTCCTTCTAGTATTGTATTGTCATCCAGTTCTAAGAAATGTTTAACGTTTCAAGTCCCTAGCTAATCGGGAAATTTGTTTAGTGAGTTCATTATTTTAGTTGAAATAATTATTTATTAACAGATTTTCCTTCTTGTATCGCATTGTAAATAGGCCTAAATTATTACAGCTTTTCATATTTTCTGGCGTATGTGCCCGACTTTACTCTTAAATGTTTAATTGCAGCAACGTCGAGGAAAGTGCACTGTAAAAATTATTTGTAAATTTACAGCATCGATACATCGGAGAGTTAACAAATGTATCGTAAATTTTTTCCCTTACATTTATGGCAGCGATACATTACAGTTTAAGTAAACAATCAAATGCAAACAAATGTCAGCAGACTTGTACAGTAACAATGCCAAAGGTTTGCTCTATTGGTAGAGCTACGACTTTATGGCGAAAAGATTTTTGCAACATTTGGTTCCAAAGCGTCATGTGCACATCTGCAGCTCTGCTACATCGTCTGTGAATGGATAATTTTACTCTCACTTGCCTTGGCAAATTACAGACGTACGGAGTCACAATAATCTTATTATGATTGGTGCAGTCAAATGAGAGATGTGTCTAGTATAAAGACACGCTGCCAATAATCATGAAGCAGAACTGCCGATGTGCACAGGAGACACTGAAACAAAGTGGGGCAAAAATCTTTTCGCGACAAAATCGTGGCTCTATCTATTGGCAACCCGAAGTATAGTTGGTGTCCTACGTGTGTGCAAGGTCAAAAACTTCCCATACGGTCTATGATTTTTTTTTTTTTACAGTTTGGACAAATTATTTGTGTCGGCAACTTTATTTTATTTACTTATAGTTTTAAGTGTGTGTACTATTAGTAAATACACAAATGGATTGCATGTTAAGCAGTTCACAAAAAATATAAAATAAATTTTCTCAACCTACTGTACGAAATATCTAGTATAAGTATGGATGACCCTACATAGTGAAATCTTGCAGCAGAGTGAAAGATGCAAGGTAGGAATTCTCCAGTTATACACCTCGGTCTCTTGAACACAACTACCCCGTGGTTCGTGTTCGAAGTGTATAGTCGGTGCTAAAACCACGCGCCTTGGAACACAAACACGCTACGCCATTTGTTAAGGGTGTTTTCAAGTGCAATAAAATCATAATTTTATATTTTTATGAAATATTGTTAATTTTATAGACGATACTTGTAAGTACATTTTCCTCTTACGAAACAATTTTAACTCGCATAATTTTCTCATTACGGTACATCAAAGTCAAAATTGGCATCTTCTGCTGCCATGCAAATAGTGAAAACCAATTGACTTACGTAAGTGAAATAATTCACAGTGAAATAACATATGATGTGCTACGTAAAGAAAACTATTTTCGTATTTTAAAAAATTTCTGGGTTTGCTACTTTTTTCTTGTATTTTTACGATTTTTTTAAAAAAATTCAAAATATTACGTTATGGTCTTTACAATCCTTTATTGCATAGCTCATGGGATGTTATATCACAGTGAATTATTATGTTTATGTAGGTCAGTTGGTTTTCACTATTTGCATGGCCGCAGAATAAGCAAATTTTGACTTTGTCGCACCGTTATGAGAAAACTACGCCAGCTAAAATTGTTTTGTAAGAGGAAACTGCACTCACAAGTATCGTCTACTAAATTAACACTATTTCATAAAGATATAAAATTATGATTTTATCGCACTAGAACACCCTTAAGAGTGAATTTGAAGATGAGTGAAGGAAGAGCGCACAACCTACTGAAATTGCTGAAGGAGTTTAAGCTAACGCAGCCTATCTTACTGGCGGTGCGAATACTTTACTAAAAACACGCCTGAAAAGTAAGGAATTTGGGACTTCAGTACCCGCATATCACTGAAAAATTATTTTTGTGAAAATTATGAAATATTTTCTTCTATAGCTACTCAATTTTGTTTCTATTATTTTCTGAATGGCATTTCTTTGATAACTAGGTTCCCGAAAATTTTCTTTTCCAAAATGCAAATAACTTTTCATTTGTAGAGACCTGTAATTATTACTGAGCTTTTTCTAATTTGTCGCAGAACTATACACCTGTACGTTTGTGACATTTGAACAAATGTTCTGAGACATCTGACTCCTCCTATAGCAATCTGAGTTAAATAATAAGTAAGAAAGAAACTTGAAGGCCAGGCCATGCCGCATCGCTGAACCAGCTAAGATCAAAATGCCAAACGAGATCCATATTAAATGTACACGAATAAAAATACATTTCAATCATACATTTTATGAATTCTGTGTATCTTCGATCTGCTATACACAGTAAGCACTTATAAAGTTCTGGTTATCATTTGGCAATTAACTTAAAATATTTCGTCACTTATTACGTATTAGAAAGTCATAAATAACATGTCTTTACTAAAAATTTAGCGTTTGTCTATGACTATACTAAAATATAATGATTTATTTTTTGTTTGAAGAGATACAGCTTAAGGCCGGGATGACGATGACTTCGAGTTTGCTTATCACATACCGCTTATCACGTTCGCACTCACTTTGAACGCTATCATTGGAAAGTTCATATTATGTTTTATCACTTTAGCATGCTGAGCTCGCTACAAGATTTACGATATGCGGGAAACTTTTAGCAGACAACTTAAAGGCTTAACTCACACTTAGGAAGTAAGGTAGCAGTTTATTACCTGTAGTGGAATTTTATAATATCATTGTCTGGCATAGCTAGTTATTGCACTGGTATTATTTTTGCTGGAGTTATTATCAGGTAAACGTTTTTGTTTTAATTATGATATTTTTTCCGTTTTTGTTTATAATACAAGTCTCATAAATTCAACATTTGAATATAACACCCTTATATAAATCAATATGCACACATTTCCCACTGATATATTGATAGTATATATTAAAATGTGTAAATAAACTGATCACAAGCAAATGTAACTAAAGGGAAAAAACGGGAAGCAAGGATAATACATCACAACGATATGTTGATTCGGTCGAATTGTGATTGCTTATAAGATCACGTATTACTTAATCTTAAAATCGTGACATTGACAAGCTTTCAGTATCCAATAACGTGAATGTGAACGTACAAAACAAAAGCAACACAATCGTAATAGGTTCAGTTCAATTGGGTTTGAGATTTTTTTTTTGCAATGAGAGTTTACAATTAGAATTTATTGGTTTATGGACATACGCCATGGCTCATGTTTTGCTGATCAAACCCGTGTTGAATGACAAAGTACGAAAACTAACAAGGAACAACAGATATAAAACACACACACAAATAGAAAAACAAAGCAATTCCGGAGGTTTTCTGTTAGTTTTTGTTTAGTCAGCAAAACATGAACAATGTCGTATGTCCACAAACCAATCCATTCTCAACTGGGTTTGTCAAGGTGTTTCCTGCTTACGTGAAAGTTGTAACGTGATAAAGTGAAACATGGAGTCATCGTAATCTAGGCCTAGAAACTGTCATTTTAACGTAGAAATATATGCATGTACATATATAGAGCTAATAATGCATCTTAGTCACAAGGCCACACAGCGCCTTCGACCACCTACCAAACAACAGTGCTGGGTAGCAAGAGAGCCCGAGGCCACTCATCTCAGAATCCCGCCCACCGCACATGTCGCCCGACTGAGATCGTCTGTCCAGTCACGTCTTGGTTTAAGGCAGGGCAGTATTACTACCCGCGCCCCGAACAAGCTGCCCAAGTTTGCTGCCGAATCTTATGGGTGTGGAAAGGTAACATGTCGACCGAACGACAATAGCCGATAAAATCTAAACTACTCATCATAATTCGATGGGATGTTTTAGCCGAGTTGATATTCTATTAGCAGACGTTTATTTATAAAGCAGTTGGTGGTAGTATGCTTTGCTTTCGAGTAAACAACGGTATGTATATATATATATATATATATATATATATATATATATATATATATATATATATATATATATATATATATATATATATATATATATATATATATATATATATATATATATATATATATATATATATATATATATATATATATATATATATAAGGATTGAAACCACAAAATCCAGAAAAATATAAAATTGTAATTTTTATAATTTTAGTACGTAAACATCCAAAACTCTATAATGACCAAATTTCAGAGATATTTACCGTATGATTTTAAAATAATTTTACCATCCGAAAACCTCTGTGCGAATGGTTTAAGGATGTTAAAATTATTTCAAAATCAAAACGTAAATACTTTTTGAATTTCTGTTATTATAGCGTTCTAGATATCGTACCAAAAGTTATAAAAATTATGGTTTTCCTTTTTTTTTTTTTTTTTTTTTTTGTGGTTTCAATCCCTTATTTTTTCTAAATTCCGTTTTTAATTTTTTAGTCGAAAGCATAGCATACTACCGCCCAGTGCTATATAAATAAATGACCGCTAATATAATATTTACTCAGAAAAAAATATCCCATCGAATTATGATGAGTAGCTTATATTTTATCGACATTCCAGTCGTTTGCTTGGTTACCTTTCCATACGCCTTAACGCAACCAACTCTTCGACCTGTCACAGAGAAGGGGTGTTCTCCAGGTCTGTCCAGCATATGGGCAACCTTCACCACTACGAGTACAGCCCAGACCAGACACAGGTGAGAACCTCACAGTGGGGCTACCTGGTCGCCCGTAGTACTAACTAATGTCCATAGCATGACATGAAAGTATCACATAACGTAATTTCTACAGCAAGGTCGTAAGGGACGGGTGATTAATACTAAGATGACATTATTCCTGTACGCGACACAATTTTACAATAAACGTTTATTGCACCCAGATTGGCAGTCTACTTGAGGGATCATCACTAGGGTCCCTTGTTATTCGTGAAAAAAATGTTGCCATACTTTGTTTCAGGGCCTTACTGTACGTGCACATCTGCAGCTCTGTTTCGTGGTCAGCGATTGGCTAATTTAACTCTCACGAGCCTTGTGGTTCTACCAGCAATTCACAGTCGCGTGGTGTTGCAGGAACGTTACCGTAATTGGCTCACATAGACACGCTGCCAATAACCATGAAACAGAATGAACGACTTGAAAAGAGGCGGAGCTTCAGTCAGGTGTGGGAAACAATTCCTATCTCCATGGATACCGCAGCCGAACATAACCTTCATTTAGCTGTTTGGCGTCACATGTCCCGGATGAGATGTACGTCAAGAAAATTGATTATTTGTTTGGAATTTGCCGCTTTTTCAGGTAAACATTAATCTTATGTATTTGCGTATCTTAACCATGAAATTGAAACTAATATGTTTTACCCTTACGTGCAAATCTATGAATGCGCAACATTTTTGCTTTCTGCAATTACTAACTAACAAATCAGCATGTTTGTAAACAAGCTTTGTTTCCCACAGTATTTCCCCTACGGTGACGTCAGGGGGCGTGTATTTCAAGTCGCCCATTGCAGATGTGCACGTAAGGCACTGAAACCAACTGAGGCAAAATTCTTTTAGCGAAAAACAGCGGTCCTTAATCATCACAGAACAAGCCGGAGTGATCGCGGAGAATCCCAGCGAGCCGATATCAGTAAGTTCGGTCCAGCATTCGACATCGTATACAGTGCATTATTTACCATAGCGTCATTTTGTTATTTCTAACTTACCCTAGTGGTCTCACGTTAGGTTATGTGTTTGGTTCTCTTGGAAGCTACGCAGAGGAGTTTCTCGTTGTCTGACTCTATAGGCTATGGTGAGTTCTGGTCAGAGGGTTGGGCGACAACTACACGTTTTATTTAACTCCTCGTGTGACCCTGCACTGCTTGTGTTTATCGTCTCTGAAGGCGCCTGGGGTTTCCCTGGCCATCTTGTTGCTATAACTATGCCCCTCTCCACGAGCTGCTGATATGTCGCCAATCAGGCGCCACAGGTGTGCTCAGACCCCCTCCCTCCTAACCGTAATTACCGTCGGAGGCGATGTCACACATGAAACCTTGCTTTTATTTGAAGTCAAAATATTCTCAAACTAACTATAGTAATTTTATCCTACTATTATAAATTGACGCAACGTATGATGCGTGTGAACAGTTAGGGACAAATCACACACATTCTGTATTAACGCCATACAGTTTTAAGTGGCCGTGTCGAAGAAGAGAATAGTGCTTCAAGTAAACCATAGCCAACATCGGTACAGAACCTTCAGTGTTACACCCAAATTGTTGGTGCCTAGCAAACTCTCCCCTTTTCCCGCGACGTTCCAATGATATCACATAGCTCCCCATCTTAGCCAGGAACAACTAAAATATGTTTTTGCTTTTAAAATCATTCAATACTTTCAAAACATGTAAGCCTTGCTTCAATTTAAATAATCCCGTTTCCTGTTAAAATTTTACATACGGATTTTATTACAGGAATTTTCGTTCAGTAATCGACCACAAATACAAGTAATGCAGTCATCGTAAATGCCGTATAAATTAATTTAATAAATACTTTACTGGCTTGAAGGAATAAATAAAATTGGCCTCCCTCCCCCTGTATGACTACATTGTAAAGAAAGGTGTAATGTTTGACGTAATGTACACGATATAAGTGTTTCCTCAAACATATGTGAATTTTACCACCAACATTGTTTTTTTACAGTGCGTCAAAGTAAAAATACTAGTCACGTTTGTAAAATAACCAGGTCACTCAATCACAAATTGTAAATTATGCTCCTGCCAAATATCACATGCCGTCAGATAAAAATAGTTACCACTGTTGTCACAATTTTTCAACAACGGGCAAAAAAATTGTACAGAGAAAATGGGTTTTGTTATCTCTCGGTGTAAATTTACAAATCCCAAGCTAGAAAAACTGTATTAATGATATGTCAGTTTTAGTTATTTTTGTCCATGCTCTTTTGAAATGTTCATTACTCCGCTTTAAGAGAACTTCTGACTGGCTGAAAATGTTTTGAGTTTTGGTTGGGTTCAGACTTTTGTCCATTGAGTTACTACTCCATTGCTCTAACCACAAGATCACAAATGTAATATCGAAAGTTACATGATGCATATTGAAAATAATGTATTACGCTTGTTGGCAAATAGCAATGTTTCAGAATATTGGCTATCGTTTTGTGAATAAACTGTTGTTCTTTAATTTAGTTTTTACTTGTGAAAAGTTAATGAAACTTTATCCTGCTTTAGTAACGTATTTAGGACAACACACTCCATTCTCTGGTTGCTGAAAGTGCTGTTTACGCCAGCGTTTTGTGCGCGTCTGATACATAACCAGGACCTTTACGCTGTGTTTTTTTATTTTTTTTATTTCGAAATTTCGTACCATTGCTAACTGATACTGGTACTTCTGTTTTACTAACTAAAAAAGAAAAAGAATCCAAAAAAGTAATTAAAAATATTCTTTTCTATGCTACTTCAAACTGCTGGTGCTATGAAAGCATTTTTACCTTTACAGAAAAATTCTCAGTTCAATAAATTTAATTGTTTAATCCTTTTATTAATTTGAGTGTAGCCTTCAAACATAAACCTGTACACCAATATTTGTCTATGTAAATATGACTTACCCCAAATACCAGGAGATAATGTATGAACATTTTAAACCGAACTTAATATTTTCGCCATTGTTAAGAAAGCTTCTCACAAAAAAACATGCTTGAATAATAGGCGGTGTGGTTAGTGCGTTTTAATATACACGCAGTAGCTTAATTTACAAACAATGCAGAATACCTACAAAAATATAAAAAGTTAAGAGTTACAGTTTAACAAACTGTTTACCACCTAAAGGTATAATTGTCTGATCATAAAACTACAATATCAATTAAATTACTTTACATAACTAAGATATTTGCACACTGTTAGCAAAACTTTTACCTGTGGGCAAATATCTGAGCTCTTTAGGATAGTGGTCTTATAATTAGCAATAAAAGAGTTGAATTAAGTTACTGAATTACTAGCTCACAAAGCTCACAAAACAGCAATAAACTATAACTTTCACAACACCCTTAATTATGCACAAAATTAAAGCACAAAAATATTTACCCATAATAATAAAATACTACATATCAGAATAAAAGTTCAGTCATATATCAAATTGACAATCTTTCAAATAGTCTCGATGTACAACCTTAACAGTCCGAAGTGGTGATGGCTCACCATGGGCAGCGCAGCACCCCGAGTGCTTCACTGCCTTCACTTTTGAGGTCTTCGGTTCGACCATCGTCGTGCACCTCCTTGTTGTCCGTCGACCCGCATCAGCTTTCCTCTTGTTCCGCCCAATACTTCTCCGAAGGTATGTGCCTGTAGCCTCAAAGTAGTCTCTGTTGTCACCAAGATATCTTCACCCGTATCTCTCCACAGGCATAGCACCTTCTTCTAGCACGACCAATAGTGAACTCTCCCGAATCTGTTGATTCGGGGCTTATATATCCAGGCCAAACTCCGGAGATTCACCGAATTGCAGGGGTCTAAAAATAGTGATTACATCATGCTTGGGACCTGATATGAGCCTCTTAGGCTGGTCTTGTAGGATAAATTCGCAGCTGGAAAAGATCTCTATGACACAGTTTGGCGTGACTCCTACCATGTAGCTGTCCGGCTTGTGAACCATATGCTAGTCCATAAGGTGTTTCGACAAAACTTCCAGCAACCCCTTCCTCAGAAACACAACATTCGACAATATAATTGAAACATATTAAGAAAAATTATTCTTCTAAGATATAAATGTATATTACATAATTATTGAAGTTCTAAAATTATTCGACAATACAACTGCGATTTAATAGTTATGATTGCCTTTTAACAATAATATTTCCTTTAAAAAGCGACGCAATTGAAGAAATGACACTAAATTAATATTTTTACATATATTCAAAACATGTGTAATTTAATATACACATTTTTGTTCAATAAGCTGCAAAATTTATATTTTCTGAGTAGGATCGTGTAGGTCTTATTACTATTATGGAAATGTTTGTGATAAATTTCACAAAATTTATTTCACTTTGAAAATTACGGTCAAACCTGTAATATTTTCCAATATTTGAACCTTTAACTTCTCTTACTTCTTACTGTATAGGGCATGGGAAGGACAAAGCCTGAGTCTGGCATTAGGTTAGGCTGCAAATTTTTCCTGGACTGTGTATGCTGTAGAAACATCAAATATCTGCAATTAAGGGCACCGCCTACCACGCGCATAAAATGCTTTGCAGTGTCATTGTAAATATGATTTTTTTTCGAGACTTTCCAATGCGCACATCGTGACTGCGTACGAAAAGTAACCCATTTCGGACTAGGAGGGGAAGTCATTGTTAAGACTCCATGCTCATTAAAAAGCGCTGTTTCTACACCCTTCAACATAGCTAAGAACGGTCTATTCAGGCTGCCGTACTTCAAAATGCTCACTAACTGGACGTATGCAAAACTTAGATTCAGACATGCACGAAAATTTGCTTCAGAGTTTCCACCAATGAAATTATTTTATCGCCGCTTAAAGTTCCATAGTAAAAAAGCATCGGCGGCAATCTTGTGCTAGTTCAGAACTCGGCTCGTTGTGGAGATGTGGCATTTTATTTGCACTTCAAGGTCGTCCTTATAGTTCCGTCACTTACGTGCGTTTAAGGCGCGGGTAGGCGGCGCCCTCAAGTCGTGGTTATGAGTACAACACGGGAATTAATGTGGCACTAGTCGACATATTATGTCCATAAAATTATAATGGTCTTGCGTGAGAGATAATTATTATCCCTAGAAGTACTTTCTTCCACCGTTAGAAATGTTGTACTTTATCTGTATTTATACTGCTGGGTACATTGACAATTGCAGTGAGAGTGTAGGGATTTTTATTCCGAACAGAGAAAATTTTTTTGGCTGTGTTTACTCGTGAGTGAGAGATTTTGGTCAGCGCTTAAGGGCACGTCTTCCGCAATTTTCAACGCCATTTTTGAATTTTTTATTTTTACCAGATATTTTTTTCTTATTTTAGACACAAAATGTGACCAAATTTGGCTCTTATGAAAATTTTTTATCTCATAGTTTTCGCGTAATGGTTTGTTAAAGTCATATTTTGCATGTTTCCGTTTTAAGGACTACACTAAAACCAACTGATATACCAAACTAAAAAAATTACAGTGAATAAAGACATTGCAGGCTAAATTGTCATGCTCATAAAAATAAAGAAAAAAAATGGTTTGTATTTTTAAAAAATATTATTGAATTTTTAAAATTTTTATTTTCAGTTTCAGAATTTTTTAAAAATACAAATAATAATAATTATTTATTTTTATGAGCATAACAATCTAGCCTGCAATGTCTTTAGCCACTGTGATTTTTTTTTAGTTTGGTATATCAGTTGGTTTTAGTGTAGTCGTTAAAACGAAAACATGCAAAATACGACTTTAACTAGCCATTACGCGAAAACTATGAGAGATAAAACAATTTCATAAGAACCAAATTTAGTCACATTTTGTGTCTAAAATTAGAAAAAAATTCCTGTACAAATAAAACATTAAAAAAATTGTGATGAAAATTGCGGTAGACCGCGCCCTTAACATCGAGGTCTTTAGCGATGGTGAAGGGGACGTGAGGTGAGTGTAAAGCAGCGCCGGAATGATGTGGCGGGGGAAACGCTGCGTTACTCGTAACGTGAATATTAAGTAAATGCGAACGTGAGTTTACTTTTTTATTTTCTAAAATGTCCATGCTTACCATTCTGCCCGTTTTGCAAAATAATCCCTTAGAATAAAACAATGCACAGGACAATATTTGTTCAAGTACACTAACGGACATAGACCTACTTCATACCACTTCATATTTCGTAGCTCTGAGTAAATAGCGGACAGTGTACAACAAATAAATTAACAACAAGAGACAACACAACACAAGTTAAAATCAACGTAAAAATGCAACGTTTCGGGAATTGCGATCTATCACCGTCTTCAGGCTGAGACACAGCTGGTGAGAACACAAAGATACGAATGAAATTTATGCCTACTTCCATCTTTTCTCATATTCGGAATCTGATTTTTTTTGTGTCTGTCTTTTGTGTTTGGGTGTTGTCAATTTCTTAACTGAATTCTTTCTTTAGAATTCTTGATGATAAATAAATAAATAAACATGTATGTATATACACATAAATAAATAAATATATATATACATACATACATACGTACATACATACATACATACATACATACATACATACATACATACATACATACATACATACATACATACATACATACATACATACATACATACATGCTGTACTAGCAGTCCCCCACAGCTTTGCTCGCGAGTATTATTCGTAACTGATAAAATTTACTTTAACTGAAAAAAACTCTTTGTACACAAGATTGATCTTTCAATCATCAAGCGTTAGAATGTCCAAGCGGTTAGTTGAACTAAATCTGAAGCAGGATAAGTAGCTATAGCTGACCACGCGAAAAGCTGTCTAAAGTTGGTTCCTGCCACTAACAGCGATTTCGCCTGGGCCTTATTTAAAGTTCTGCAAATTTTACGTTGTAGGGTTATTACAGATACCTAAATGTAAGTGGTTAATCGAATGAAAAACATCTGTTTACACTACGCACAACCATTGGTGACGGTGCCCTTAATTACAAATTTTCAAAATATTCACTTGAAATTTAATGCCATTAGAAAATTTTGGTGGGAAATTGTTTCGCGAAAACTTATTTGGTGCCCTAAACATGACATTAGTGAGATGATATATGTGAGCTGATATTGTCGAGGAACCTAAGTGGAAAATGAATTGCATAATCTAAGTTACCCCTTTTAAACGGTTATACGTAATTGCACTAATTCGATCTGCCTTGTAGTTTTTGTGTGTCAGAATTAAACGTTCGCATGCAGCATTTAACGGAATTCGAGCCCAAAACTTCCCGGAATGTAGACCAGAACGTCTAAATATTTCATAAAAATAGAATTTAATTTAAAAAATAAAAAATTTATGTCCTGGGCTTTTAGAGGTTGTATAACACAACGTCTCGAAAGGTTACTGTAGAGTGAAACTTCTGTATAAGTTACTTCTCGATGCTCGTACTTGCTTTTCGGATCGTCTGCCTTCGTTTTGTTATTAATGATCAAGTTATCTTATAAAGTAAAAAACTAACATATAATTTTTAAATACTTATGTCAGCATCACTCCGACGTAAACAACACCTCTATGTCTCTACCGGTTAGCTAGATGTCACGGGTTGATGGAAAACATTTTTCATAATATTTTTAATTCGCATCTTAGACATTTGTATAAGTATCCAATTGAAGTGCAAATCACGACGCAAGCCCGTTCAGTCGAATAAATATCGATTATTCAATAAAAATCACATATGACCACTGCACAGTACTGAGAGTTCGAATTTCGAAAAATCTTTAAACCTTTTCGCGATCGTTACTGTAATCATAATTCTGAAGCAAAAATTACTGTCTATCGAGACGGGTTCGATAGATATCGAGGATTTATCTAAAACACATTCGAGGTATTTTCACCACTTAAGAGAGTGAATATCGAAAATAACTTAAATCACGTTTTAGACTAATTTACTTGTGTCTCTTGAACGTGAAAAACATGACAATATCCCGCTGGGTTCAAGATATATCGACGAATAATTGAAAACCCTTTTCACCATGTTTCACCCCTTTTCACCTCCTTAGGTGTCAAATTCTGAAAATTCATGAAATCACTTTTCAGGTATTTGGATAAGCATCAATATTGAACAAAAATCACGTCACTATATAAAAATCAATGGGATCGATACAAATATATCGATTGTTTATCGAAAACATATGTTACACTTTTTTTAACCTGTTTAGGGACAAATACGGAAAATATATTTCAATGGTACTTGGGATATTTACAAAAGCATCAATTTAAAGAAATGAGCACTTCGATATCTCGATTGGTTCGATAGATACGAAGAAGTAATCGAAAACATATTTCGCGTATTTTCATCTTCTTAATTAAAGAATTCAAAAACTTCTTAGAGTCCTGTCATAGACATTTGCATACGTAACCAATTAAAGTAAACATCACGACGATAGCTAATTGCGTTTCAAAGATATAGACGATTCATAAAAAAACACATTTTGCCCCTTTTTACTGCTTGGGGGTCGAATTTCAATAAATTTAAAAACTGCTTTTTGGGTATTTACGTAAGCAATATTTTTAAATGTGAATACCAAATCTTTATACCGAAGGATTCGATATATGTCGTCAGTTAATCGGAAACACATTTAAGGTCATTCACCCCCTTAAATGTTGAATTTCAAAAAATCCTTAAATTGGCCAATATGCATTTTTATGATTGTCCTATTAAAGTAAATATCACTGTGATAGGCCGTCGCGTTCACGCTCTATCTACGTTCCTTCGGAAATATATTTCACCCTTTTTCATCCCCTTAGAGATCGAATTTAGAAAAATCCCTTCTTAGTGCTCGCCTACGACCTGAGAGGAACCCAAACAAAAATTTTCAAGATTCTAGGTCCAGTTGTTTAGGCTGCAGTTTGATATGTCAGTCAGTAAATCAGTCAGTCAGTGTTCATTTTTATATATAGACTAGCTGTCCCCCGCGGCTTTGCTCGCGAGTATTATTCGTAACTGATAATATTTACTTTAACTGAAAAACATCTTTATACACAAGGTTGGTACTTCAGTCATCAGTGTTAAAATGTCCAAGCGGCTAGTTGAACTAATTCTGCAGCAGGATAAGTAGCTATAGCTGTCCACGCGAAAAGCAGTCTTAATTTTGTCCCTGCCACTAACAGCGACTGGCCTGGGCCTTATTTATAGCCGTGCCAATTTTAGGTTGTGGGGTAAATACAGACAGCTAAGGTAAGAGGTTAATCGAATGAAAAACATCTGTTTACCCTGTGCACAACAATTGGTGACGGTGCCCTCAATTATATATTTTCAAAATATTCACTTTATCTTTATTGACATTACAAAGTTTCAGTGTGTAAAGGTTTCGCGGAAACGTATTTGGTGCCCCAAACGTGAGATTAGTGAGATGATATATCGTCGGTTTACTGCCAAAAGTGACAAAGTGAAAATGAGATAAAATTATAAAAATGCAAGGAATGTGTATTTGTTGTTCACGAACAATTGCCCAAGTTTAAAGTCTATTCGTCGTTTCGTACTGTTGTGTCACAGTATAGTAACTTACCACATTTTTGTTAATATCTACAATTTAATACTGTTTTCAAACGAAATAGCATTTATGACTTAATCACTTTTGGCAGTATACCGACGATATGTCAGCTGATATTGTAGAGGAACCTAAGTGGAAAGCGAACTGCAATTTTACCCCTTTTAAAGACTACATGTAAATTTTAGTAATTCGATCTGCCTTGTAATTTTTGTGTGTCAGAATTGAACGTTCGCACGCAGCATTTAACGGAATTCGAGCCCAGAACCTCCCGGAATTTAGACCTGAGTAACACACAACTGTGTCACGTAACGTCTAAATAATTCATGAAAATAAAATTTATTAAAAAAAAAAATCTGTGCCGTGGGCTCATAGAGGTTGTACAATACCACGTCTCGGTAGGTTACTGTATAGTGAAACACCTGCATAGGTTGTTTCTCGCTGCTCGTTCCTGCTTTTCGGATCGTCTGTCTTGAATATTGACCAACTTAGTTTTATTCTTAATAATCACGTTTCTAATGAAGAAAAAAATTACATACATATGTTTTTAAATATTTACGTAAGCATCACTCTGACACGAACAACAACTCAATATCGTTACTGGTTAGATAGATATCGTAAGTTTATGGAAAACAAATGTTGTGTTTTTTCACCCTTTTGGGTGTCGAATTTCGAAATATTTTAAATTTACATCTCAGACATTTGTAAAGTATCCAACTGAAGTGTAAAACACATCGCTAGCCCGTTTAGTCGAATCAAAATCGATCATTCACAAAAAAAAAACACATCACACCTGTACAGTATTGAGAAATCGAATTTCGAAAAATCTGAAAACCGTATTGCGATAATTTCTGTAATCATCAACCTGAAGCAAAAATTAATTGTATATCTCGACGGGTTCGATAGATATCGAGGATTTATCTATAACACATTCAAGGTCTTTTCACCACCTAAGAGAGTAGATTTCGAAAAACCCTTTGAATCACGTTTTAGAATACTTTATTGGTATCTCGTGGACGTAAAAAAACATTATTCCGCTGGGTTCAAGATATGTCGACGTAAAAAAACATTAGCCGGCTGGGTTCAAGATATATCGACAATTAATTGAAAACGCTTTTCACCACTTATCACCCCTTTTCAGGTCCTTAGATGGCGAATTTCGAAAATCCCTAAATTACTTTTTAAGTTTTTGAGTAAGCATCAATCCTAAACAAAAACCACGTCTCTATATAAAATATATGGGATCGATATATATCGAATGTAAGACGAAAACACATATTACCCCTTTTTAACCAGTTTAGGGCCAAATTCAGAAAATATATTTTAAATGGTACTTGGAATATTTACAAAAACACCAATTTAAAGCAAAGAGCACTTCGATATCTCGATTGATTTGATAGATGTGGAAGGATAATCGAAAACACATTTCGCGTATTTTCACCCCTTTAAATAAAGAATTTCAAAACGTCTTTGAGTCCTGTCATAGACATTTGTAAAAGTAACCAATTAAAGTTAAAATCACGACGATAGCCAATTGTGTTTCAAAGATATAGACGATTCATAAAAAACACATTTTGCCCCTTTTTACTGCCTGGAGGTCGAATTTCAAAAAAACGTAAAACTTCTTTTTTTGGGTATATTTTGAAGTGAATATCAACTCTCTATCCCGAAGGGTTCGATAGATATCGATAGTTGATTGGAAACACATTTAAGGTCTTTTCACCCCCTTAAATGTTGAAATTCGAAAAATCCTTGAATTGGCTAATATGCATTTTTACGAGTGTCCTATTAAAGTAAAAATCACGATGATAGGCCGTCGGGTTCGAGCTCTATCAACGTTTCTTCGGAAACACATTTCACCCCTTTTCACCCTCTTAGAGGTCGAATTTAGAAAAATCCCTTCTTAGTCCTCACCTACGACCTGAGGGGAACCCCCTCAAAAATTTCACGATTCTAGGTCCAGAGGTTTGGGCTGCAGTTTGATATGTCAGTCGTTCAGTCATTCAGTCAGTTTTCATTTATATATATATATATATATATATATATATATATATATATATATATATATATATATATATATATATATATATATATATATATAGACTAGCAGTCCCCCGCGGCTTTGCTCGCGAGTACTATTCGTAACCTATAATATTTACTTTAACAGAAATATCTCTTTGTACATAAAACAAATGATATTTCAGTCATCTACTATTAGAATGTCCAAGCGGCTAGTTGAACTAACTCTGCAGCAGGATAAGTAGCTACAGCTGTCCGCGCAAAAAGCTGTCATATGTTTGTTCCTGCCACTAACAGCGACTTCGCCTTTGCCTTATTTAAAGCTCTGTAAATTTTACGTTGTGGGGTAGTTACAGACACCTAAAGGTAAGTGGTTAATCGAATGAAAAAGTCTACCCTGTGCACAACCATTGGTGACAGTGCCCTCAATTACATATTTTTCAAAATATTCAGTTGAAGTTTAATGCCATTAGAAAGTTTTGGTGGGAAAAGGTTTTCTTGAAAACGTATTTGGTGCCCCAACCTTGAGATTAATGAGATGGGATAAGTGAGCTGATGTTGTCGATGAACCTAAATGGAAAATTAACTGCATAATACATTTTACCCCTTTTAAACGACTTCATGTATATTGCAATAATTCGATTTGCCTTGTAGTTTTTGTGTGTCAGAATTGAACGTTCGCATGTATCATTTAACGGATTTCGAGCCCAGAACTTCCCGGAATGTAGGCCAAAACGTCGAAATAATTCATGAAATTGAAATTAATTTTAAAAAATAAAACAGTTATGTCCTGGGCTTATAGAGGTTGTACAAGACCACGTCTCGATATGTTACTGTACTGTGATTCTCCTTATAAGTTATTTCTCGCTGCTAGTACTTGCTTTTCGGATCGTCCGCCTTGCAAGTTTACAAACTTTGTTTCATTACTAATAATCAAGTTATATTATAAAGTAAAAAAAAAATCTAACATAGCATAATTAAATACTTACGTTAGCATCACTCTGACGCGAACAACACCTCAATATCTCTACTGGCTAGATATATATCATGGGTTGATGAAATTAAAATTTTGAGCTTTGTCACCCATTTGGGTGTCGAATTTCAAAATATTTTTAATTCAAATGTTATATATTTGTATAAGTATCTAATTGAAGTGCAAATCACGACGCTAGCCCGTTCAGTCGAATCAAAATCGATTATTCATTAAAAAAACACACACGACCACTGCACAGTACTGAAAGTTCGAATTTCGAAAAATCTTGATACTGTTTTGCGATCATTTCTGTAATCATCATCCTGAAGCAAAAATTAACTATATAGCTCTACGGGTTCGATAGATATCGAGGATTTATCTACAACACGTTCTAGGTCTTTCACCTCTTAAAATAGTGAATTTCGAAAAACTCTTTAGTTAAGTTTTAGAATACTTTATTGGTGTATCGTGGACGTGAATAAAAACGCCAATAGCCCGCTGAGCGTAAGATACATCGACGATTAATTGAAAACACTTTTCACCACTGCTCATCTCTTTTCACCTCCTTAGGCGGCGAATTTCAAAAATTTGTGAAATCACTTTTCAGGTATTTAAGTAAGCTTCAATCTTAAACAAAAATCACATCGCTACATAAAAAAAACGGGGATATATATATATATATATATATATATATATATATATATATATATATATCGATTGTGAATCGAAAATACATTTTACTCTTTATTTTACCTTTCGGGCCGAATTCGAAAAACATATTTTAATTGTATTTAAGCTATTTACAAAAACATCAATTTAAAGCAAAGAGCACTTCGATATATCGATTGGTTCGACAGATATGGAGGAATAATCGGAAACACATTTCACGTACTTTCACCCCCTTAATTAAAGAATTTCGAAACGTCTTGGAGTCGTGTAATAGGCATATGTATACGTAACCATTTGAAGCAAAAATCACGACGATAGTCCAGTGACATAGACGATACTTAAAAACACATTTTGCCCCTTTTTACTGCTTGGGAGCCAAATTTCAGAAAATCATAAAACTGATTTTTAGACATTTACGTAAGTAACATTTTGAAGTGACTACCAACTCTCTATCCCAAAGGATTCGATAGATATCGCCAGTTAATCGGAAATGCATTTAAGGTCTTTTCACCCCCTTAAATGTTGAATTTCGAAAAATCCTTAAATTTGCCAAAATGCATTTTTATGAGTGTCCAATTAAAGTAAAAATCATTATTATAGGCCGTTGGGTTCGAGCTCTATCGACGTTTCTTCGGAAACACATTTCACCCCTTTTCACCCTCTTAGAGGTCGAATTTCAAAAAATCCCTTTTTGGTGCTCGCCTACGACCTGAGGGGAACCCCCACAAAAATTTTCACGATTCTAGGTCCAGTGGTTTGGGCTGCAGTTTGATATGTCAGTCAGTTTTCATTTTTATATATAGAGAGAAGATATATATATATATATATATATACACATACAAACTTACGGAATTCCTCTGGAATCGTTTTTCGTCTGTTTTCTGTGATTTTTGTGCGTTGTTTATACTTTGCCACACTGTAAATTGTTTGGTTGTGATTATACATATGTTAAAAGTTGGTTTTTTTTTACTTGTCATGTATACTGTATCATATTATTTGAAAGATTGGTGGATGTAACATACGTTATTCTCCAAATAACTTTAGTGAATGTTCGTCAATAACTGGTTTACACAAATCACAATAAAACTATTACTTTTACACATTGTTGTATCACACACACTTAGATAAATCGCGTTTATTATGTATTAAATGAGTCTGAGAAATCTATGAGTGTTTATAAAATATCCTTTCGAGAGAACTTTATCTAACAATGCCTCCTAGAGCGGTAATAAGTTCATAAGTTCTGTGTTCAAATTAACGCTTTCCCAGTGCAACTGTACGTAAAGTTTTAATTTTCGCAAAAAAAAAAAATAAAGAGTACTGATGGTTTCTTATGGTTATTAGCGTCAAGAGCACCTTCTTTCTTTCATAAAAGTTGGTTTAAAATACACATTACGATAGCATTTCACTAACTTGTTGTTTGGCTCCTAGAAACGTCGTCAGCCTTCGTCGATATTCATCACAACGAATACAACTTATTAATTGCATAACAGTGTGGCATGTCTTAAGTAATTACTTTTTACAATTCAAACCACAGACACGGCAGGTAAATACTGTTTTCCACGCCTCCGCTACTCCTAGTTTCCAAATATATATCATAGTCCCTACCAATTCAAAATTCGAATAAATATAATTTGAGCAAGTAATTCGAATTTGATGCAAATGCTAACGAATGACATTTCATTCACCTTTATCAGCACGATTACGATTTTCAAAGTCTCCAACAATTTCCCCAACCATAAAATCAACATCAGCCGGAAATTTACGCTCTAGAATTTTCTGTACCTCTAGTAGCGCCTCTACCGTTAGGCCTTCTTCCTCTATTATTGATTTATCTTTGAAAACTTCTGAAGAACCTTCTACTTGTTCAGCTATCTGCACAATCTCACACTTTACCTCTTCGTGAAACTCATCAACTGTATTCTCAAAATTGCAGAACTCTGCACTAAATACCTCATATTCACTAACCAACGTCTCTGTCTGGGCCTCAGTCAGGCCTCTAATTATTGAAACTAAACCACCATAAGCCGTGATCACCATAAAAAAATTAATCGAAAACAGAAACAAGCTGATCGAATTCACAAAAGTTTTTGACAATGCCTTTAAAATAACATAAATTATAGCCTAAACATATGAAGTTAAAATTGTGGTTATGTTAGGCAGCAAACATCACAATTGTACAAGGGGAAAGAGTAAAGCTCATAAGATAGCTCTGAGAAACAACATGCTCACAGTGCCTCAATTCAATGGGCTTAAACCACAGCACAAGCTAGCATTGCAAAGACAAAGATTTTAATCAATCTAGCAGCCAGGTGGTGAAATTCCGATGTACAGCAACTAGGTGATGAAGATCAGATGTACAGCAACCAGGTGATGAAGCCTAGATGTACAGCAACCAGGTGATGAAGCTCAGATATTCAGCAACCAGGTGATGAAGCCTAGATGTACAGCAACCATGCGGTGAAGCCCAGATGTACAACAACCAGGTGGTGAAGCCCAGATGTACAACAAACAGGTGATGAAGCCCAGATGTACAGCAACCAGGTGATGAAGCTCAGATGTACAGCAACCGAAGCATAGATGTACAGCAACCAGGCGGTGAAGTCCAGATGTACAACAACCAGGTGGTGAAGCCTAGATGTACAGCAACCAGGTGGTGAAGCTCCGATGTCCAGCAACAAGGCGATGAAGTTGAGACGTACAGCAACCAGGTGATGAAGCTCAGATGTACAGCAACCAGGCGGTGAAGTCCAGATGTACAACAACCAGGTGGTGAAGCCTAGATGTACAGCAACCAGGTGGTGAAACTCCGGTGTCCAGCAACAAGGCGATGAAGTTGAGACGTACAGCAACCAGGTGACGAAGCATAGATGTACAGCAACCAGGCGGTGAAGTCCAGATGTACAACAACCAGGTGGTGAAGCCTAGATGTACAGCAACCAGGTGGTGAAGCTCCGGTGTCCAGCAACAAGGCGATGAAGTTGAGACGTACAGCAACCAGGTGATGAAGCTCAGATGTACAGCAACCAGGCTGGCAGCTACTCGCTTCTTCTGTGTGGTCCATTTATCCTTTTTTTTTCTTTTACGAGCTATAACAATCAGAAATGTAAATTCTGCATCAGTTGTGATTGAAACTCTTTCTATGCAACGCGTATCTTACTATCACTTAAATTTTAAGTAAAATCAAATAGTCAATCAATTTCATTAGATTCAATTGTACAGCACATTTTTTCCATGGTGAAAGAAAAGGCGTTACGAACAATTTAGGGCTGTGCCAATGTTTGCTTTACATGTTTTTGATTTACATCACTGTTATCGTAATTCCATTCAATCTCAGTTAAGTTTGTTAGACCTTTTAGTTATGTAATTTGAAAGCTTCTACAGAAAAAAAAATGTCAGTACAATGAATGAGAAACTAAACATAAATCATGTAACCGAGGGGTGGGTGGACAAAAACTGAGGAAGCGATTTCATGCTTCAAAATAAATTTGGCTTCAGAAATTTCCTTAATTAAATTACGTACATTATCTTTATTGGAGTGTTATGCATAGAATTTAGTCTACATAAAATCTGAAAATTACGTCACTTTTTTTACAGGCAAAGTAAACTTTTTTTTTGCACATGCAAAGTTTTTTTCTCATTTGTCCACTAGAAAACAATAGAATAAGGTATCGTGTTAACGACATTCATACTTGTTTCTAAAACTAAAACACGAGGATAAAGTTTTCTTTAATGAATACTAAAGTGTGCTAAATAAACTCAAACGCAGCGTAAAGCTCGTAAGGTTTTTCATAAGAATCACTTGTGGTTGGGTCAAACATGAAGAACCCAGGCTCGCAGACCCCTCCCAGTTAAAAAGAGGAAAGAAGACAGACTTGTGTTAGTTCTGTGTTACTGTTGGTACAAAACTCATAAAAACCTATATATGAAATTATAATGTGCAGGGAAAAAGAAGGTCCTCCAGAGCCAACCTATAAAATTGTTTGAATGCCATTTCCACAAGTGAAAACTAATACTAAATGTAAAACAAAACATGCCAACTGTCATTATTTAAATGGTAAACTCTGACATTTTAACATATCCTCGTTAACATAGGTACGTTCATAGTAAAACTATTACAACATTTTTAGGTTGGGATAAGTTACATTTACAGATATCGCTTCCAGACAAAACATTTACAAAATTGCTAAAATTAATCACTAAATTGAAACACTGAAAAAAATTATTCTATGTTTTCAAGTGTTCCTTGGGATTTAATACGCCTCTTTTTCCATAGTTGTCAGGATAGAGAAAAGGTACAAAAATTATTTAGCAACCGTAGAAGAAGTGAAATGAACAGAAATTCGCAGCGGTAGTACAAACCTGTTACTTGTACAGAAACTGTATAAAATTAAAACTCTTTAATACAAACTTGAAGGATCCTAAATATTTTGAGGTTTGTATTAAAAGGTTTCGTATCGAGCACTGTACGTTATGTATATGTTTATTTAGTTAATATTCGTTTATGTATAACTGCAGTATCACTTTGCTGAAAATATATATTAAAAGTAATAAATATTTAGAATACTTTCACATTTGTGTCAGACCTATAAATATGATTTCACGTCATTTGAATCATTAAAATGTGCTTGAAAAAAAATAATAGGGAAGAGGATGGGGTGGGACAAATCGGTCATACATCATTAGACATGTCTTACGTCATTCAGTCATTGGTGATTACGAGACAAAGAAATAAAAAGCCATGATTGGAGAGGGTGGGGGTCTGCAGGAGGACATAAACAAATTGGAACAGTGGACGAAGGAAAATGAGATGAAAATTAACGTAAATAAAACTAAAATTTTGAGATTCACACAGAAAAGGGAGGTAGTCAGAGAGACATATAGATGGGGAGGACAGGAGATTGGAGAGGCGAACATATACAAATATTTGGGAGTTATTCTTCAGGATGACTTAAGATGGGGCGAGCAAGTGAAGTGTGTTACAAGTAAAGGTAGAAGAACGCTGGCCCTGGTGGGAAGGGTGTTAAGGGGCACAGACAAGAAAGTGAAAGAAAAGGGATACAAAACAATGGTGAGGCCCATTTTGGAGTATGCGGTGGCTGTCTGGGATCTGTACGTGGGAAGGAAAGTGGTAGAGGTGGAAAAGGTGCAGAGAAGGGCTGCTAGGTGGGTCACAAATAAGTGAAGGACACAGGGGGAGAGAGATGAGGATTTCAGACCATCAGTAATGGTGTGAGGACTGGGGAGGGACACACTGCAGGAGAGGAGGAGAGTGAAGCGGCTGGTAAGGATGTTTAAGGAGGTGAGGGGGGTGGGTGGG